>JAAALK010000287.1:75888399-76182832 GCA_019279435.1 Zizania palustris | reverse complement strand
TGGAAGTTGCGGTGATCATGGACTAGCCGTTGACACATGACGGAGAGATGCAACTGGTTCTCCAGCCTCACCACAACCAAGCAAAGGGAACATATCACCTTCGGAAACAATCGAAGGAGTAGAGTGAAAGGTAAAGGTGTGGTAAGAATTAATTCGAACTTCACTCTCAAAGATGTTGCTTTGGTTGAAAACCTGGGATACAATTTGCTGTCGGTATCTCAGTTGCTTGATGAGGGCTTCGAAGTGCGATTTCATCGCGATACTTCGCAAGTACTCAATTCTGATGGCGTTGTGGTGTGTAAGATCTTTAGGGTTGGGAGAGTTTTTGGAGCTGATTTTTCAGAGTCATCTGGTTCTTCTCATTGTCTTGTTGCTCATTCGACTTCTGAGCTTTGGAAGTGGCATAGGAGACTAGGGCATATGAGCTTTGAGTTGCTCGCTCGTCTGAGCGCCCTAGGTCTGATCCGAGGATTGCCCAAGCTCAAGTTTGAGAAGAATTTAGTTTGCGCTCCTTGTCGACATGGTAAAATGATTGCCGCTTCGCATTCGCCAGTCACCACAGTGGTGACTGAACAGCCCGGAGAACTTCTCCATATGGACACTGTAGGTCCTTCTCGGGTTAGTTCTTTAGGCGGCAAGTGGTATGTACTTGTTATTATCGACGATTTCTCTCGCTACTCTTGGGTCTTCCTTCTTGCCAGCAAGGATGAAGTGTTTTCACACTTTCAGAGCTTGGCTTTGAGACTTTTCACTGAACTCCCTGGTGCATTAAAATTCATTCGAAGCGATAATGGCACCGAGTTCAAAAATAGTCTCTTTGTTGATTTTTGCATGGAGCATGGCATAGAACATCAATTCTCTGCTCCGCGGGTTCCTCAACAGAACGGTGTTGTTGAGAGGAAAAACCGCACATTGGTTGAGATGGCTAGGACGATGCTTGATGAGCATAGGACTCCTAGAAAATTCTGGGCTGAGGCCATGAACACTGCTTGTTACATCTCAAACCGAATCTTCTTGCGCTCAATTTTAAATTTGACATCTTATGAGCTGCGTTTTGGGAGACAGCCCAAGGTTACTCATCTTCGAGTTTTTGGCTGTCGCTGCTTTATCCTAAAACGTGGAAATTTGGATAAATTTGAGTCGCGATCGTCTGACGGGATCTTTTTGGGTTATACTACTCATGGTCATTCTTATCGTGTTTATAATTTGGAAACTAACACTGTCATCGAGTCATGCGATGTGACTTTTGATGAATCAACCCCCTTTGTTAGTTCTGCTTTTGAACAGGCAAATGAACACGACATGGAACAAACCTTATTCGAAGACGAAGATCCCGGAGAATTCGAGGATGAACCCCTACTACCCTCGACATCGACCCCAGAAGCTGACCCCGCTTCTACTACTTCGGCACGAGGTCCCGAAGCGACTACCTCAACATCGGTCATCTTGGACCACTCCAACGCACAAGTTGAGGGGGAGACTGCATCTCGCTGCGAGGCTCCACATCATGTTCAAAGGATGCATCCTCCCGAGCAGATCATTGGTGAGCTTGATCAAAGGGTAACACGGTCTCACGCTCATTTCACTAATGCTGCTTTTGTTGCTTCTTTCGAGCCCTTAGATGTTAGTCATGCACTTTCTGATTCTAGTTGGATCAATGCCATGCATGAAGAGCTTGAGAATTTTGAAAGAAACCAAGTCTGGACTTTAGTTGATCCTCCACCAAATGTTCATTTCATTGGAACAAAATGGATTTTCAAAAATAAACAAGGGGAGGATGGGACTATAGTTAGAAATAAGGCTAGACTTGTAGCTCAGGGCTTTTCTCAACTAGAAGGGATTGATTTTACTGAAACTTTTGCACCTGTTGCTCGCCTTGAGGCCATTAGGATTTTGCTTGCCCTTGCGACATCCCGGGGATTCAAACTCTATCAAATGGATGTCAAAAGTGCTTTTCTTAATGGCTTCATAGGCGAAGATGTTTATGTAAAACAACCCCCTGGTTTTGAAAACCCCAAGTACCCACATAAAGTCCTTAAACTTCATAAGGCTCTTTATGGACTCAAGCAGGCCCCTCGGGCTTGGTATGATAGACTTAAGTCTTTTCTGCTTGAGCGAGGGTATTTGATGGGCTCTGTTGATAAAACTTTGTTTACTCTCAAGCATGGCAAAGATTTCCTTCTAGTGCAGATTTATGTGGATGATATCATCTTTGGTGGCTCTTCTCATGCTTTGGTTGCCGAGTTCGCAGATACCATGAGCAGGGAGTTTGAAATGTCAATGATGGGTGAACTCACCTTTTTCCTTGGTTTGCAAATCAAGCAAAGCAAACAAGGTACTTTCGTCCACCAGACGAAGTACACCAAGGACCTGCTCAAAAAGTTTGACATGTCCGATGCGAAGCCCCTCGCCACTCCAATGGCTACATCTGTAGCGTTGGACCCTGACGAAGATGGAGAAGCCGTAGACCAGAAGGAGTTTCGAAGCATGATCGGCTCCCTCCTCTACTTGACTGCCACGAGGCCGGACATACACTTCGCAGTGTGTCTGTGCGCTCGTTTTCAGGCTTCACCACGAGCTTCGCACCGCCAAGCGGTTAAGCGCATCTTAAGGTATCTCAAACACACCCTTGAATTTGGCATATGGTATTCATCGTCTTCATCTTTATGTCTTAGAGGCTATTCAGATGCAGATTTGCTGGGTGTAGAATTGATAGGAAGAGTACCTCTGGTACTTGTCATTTTCTGGGTACGTCTCTGGTTTGCTGGTCTTCCCGCAAACAGTCTAGTGTTGCACAATCGACGGCTGAGGCCGAATATGTTGCTGCAGCTAGCTGTTGCTCTCAGATTTTGTGGATGGTTTCCACTTTGCGAGATTTCGGGTTAGATTATAAGAGTGTTCCACTTTTCTGTGATAACACTAGTGCTATTTGTATTGCAAACAACCCGGTTCAGCACTCCAGAACCAAACACATTGATGTACGGTATCATTTTCTCAGAGATCACAATGAGAAGGGTGATATTGAACTTCAATATGTTGATACTCAACACCAGCTTGCCGACATTTTTACAAAACCCCTCGATGCTTCTCGATTTGCTTACTTGCGTGGGGAACTGGGTATTTGTCATCCCTACGGCATTTTGTGAGGGGGAGCTGATTTTAATTGTCTTGCATATGCTCATTATGTGTGGAATTGCACTTACATCTTTTGCTATTATATGCCTGCTTTTAATTCAAAGACATCATGTCAGCTCAGCTCTATGAAATATGTCTGGAACATTGGTTGTGCATGATGTTTTATTTTCTAAAATCAAAACTTGCTCACCGCACAATTTTATATCTAGCTTGTTTAGACAGGACTGCCCTTAGCTATCTTTTATCTACTTGACAGCAAGACATTGTTCCTTGGATGCTAAAATGTGCAACTTGAAAAATTGTGTTCTTTATTCATGGATATTCATCAAAATATTTCATTCATCTGAATCAAAATCAAAAATCCATGATTTGCCAGGTTTAAATGAAAAGATCCAGGAGGGTTTGTTTGTCGCACTACTCTATTCTAGACTGCTTACCATTGCACTTTGGTCTGAACTGGGATAGTGTAGTGTATGCCAAAATCACCGCCTTAAGCTTCAGATGGCTCTCATGCCTAGGCTTGGCCTGATTGGAAAGTATAAGGTGGACAAACAAATAACCCCTGGCATTAAGAAAAAGAACAACAAAATTAATTGATCATCAAGTTTGCTTTCTAGGCTCCTTTTGAACAAGACTTGTCTGTGTAGGGTAGACTTGGTTAGCTTTGCGCAGTCCTTGCCTTCACATGTCTAGCTTCTATGATTAAGTGGTGATGCTTTTACTTCAAAATGACAAAATCACATGCCATCATCTTGTTTCACAGATTGTTAAATTGAGCTGAGCACATGATCATTTGTGTTAATTTTGGCATATTTTTGCATTATATGTCTTTGCAATTCTATTCATTTCGAAGCTTTGCATCTTTTACATGCTCCTTGATGCTTGCATTGCCAAAGGGGGAGAAATTCCGGAGAGATTTGCTATGTTCTCTGCCGCAAGAAGGCATAATTTCGATAAAGGGGAGAGATTTTTGACATAAAGGAGGAGAAAAATTTGCTTAACTCAGGGGGAGTTTTATCAAAGGGGGAGATTTGCCAAAGGGGCTTTTACTCTTTTACAAAGGGGGAGAAAATTTCTTTTATCAAGTGACATGCTTTGGCTCTTTTCTGAGTTTTTATGGTCACTTGTGTGCTGAAAATTTTTACATTTTCTTGAACTTGGATTTGGTTGTCAATGCACTCATCAAGGGGGAGATTGAGAAACCAAGGGTGGTTTCGGTGTTTTGTGATGAGTGATTGACAGGCTTTTTACCCTCTGTTCGAAGGGTACCTCCGGAGGGGCTTCGGAGGTGGTACCTCCGAAGTGTGTTCGGAGGTGGTTTCACCGAAGGGTGTTCGGTGTTTGCTTGCTGCAGCGGAGTGTGCTCGTCGGAGGGGTCTGACAGTACGCGATGACTGGGTTCGTACCGATGGCTTCGGTATTTTGGGCGGTACACCGGAGTGTGTACCGGAGGTTGTTAACCCGGAGAGGTCTCCGGAGTACTGGATACACTTGTTTGCTTGTCGGTGGTGCGCAGGGACTTCGGAGGCGACGGACAAGGTTCGAGCCAGGTGAACCTGGGTCAAGCGGGAGGCTTGATGCCAGGGGAGCGGGGAGCTCTGTCACGGTGGCTGCGAAGGTGGTCCGGGTCGGTCCTCGGGTCGAGGCGTGCCAGGTGAAGGCAGAGAGTGCGGAGCGTGGCTCCGGCTGAAGGTACTCCGAGACAAAGTCCTCGGAGGTGAGGCACTTCGAAGGTACTCCGAATGGAGTGACTTCGGAGTTGGTGGACCAAGTCCTCTGCGGAGGCGAGGAGTTCGAAGTGTGCTCCGGAGGGAGACATTCGAAGGTGCCCGACGAAGGTCTCAGAAGTCGAGGCGCATCGAAGGCATGGTCCGGGTGAGGCTCGTCGAGGAGTGTGCTCGGGGAGAGGCACTGCGACGGAGTGCTCATGGAATGCTTCATGCGGAGGCCTTGGACGAAGGAGGGACTTCGAAGGGTGGTACTCCGAAGGTAGGGCTTCGGAGTGAGGATGACTTGTGGTGCTTCGGCCATGCATGGCTTCGGTACACGGACGGACGGTGTTCGAGCTGGGAGTAGCTGCGAAGCCGTGGTAATCCACTCCGGAGGTGGTGGTGCGAAGGCCCAAGGGGCTTTGACGGCTTCGGCTCAAAACCGTCACTGTATCGAAGGACTTTTTCGGCGGAGCGAAGGCCAACGGGCTGCAGGCTTCTCGCCGAAGCTACCGCACCCTCCGGTGCGAAGGGAGGTTCCAGAAGTCAACTCTGTAAAGGCTGACACTGTCTGTTCTGAAAAAGGCTGACACTGTCCCCTCTGCAGCTGACAGAGAAGCCTCCAAAATAAAGGTGGACTACCTTTTGTACCCCTTAGTTCTGTAGAGACAAATCCATTGTAAACCCTAGGGGTAAAGTAGTCACTTCCTTAGGATGAAGCCGTGGGCTATAAATATGGGGGCTCGGTAGGTAACATTTAACACTTTGAGCATTTACTGTTGAGCTCCTGTACACACAGACCTCGCTGGTTTCATCCAGAGTTCAATTTATTTTGTGTTCCTTGTTCAAGCGGCGAAGCCCTGTCTTCCTGTGCTTTTTGCTTGAGCTCGCGTTACATACCTCGCTAGTCTTTGTGCACCGAAGCTTGTTTTGGCGAAGGGTGTTTTTATCGCGAAGTGTGTTTTACAGTGTGCTGTCGCTCTGTGTAACACGAGGCAAGACCTCGCTGCTTACTAGCGAAGCCCTGTTTGTATCCCGTAATGCTTCTTGTGTCGAAGCCCTTAGCGTAGTCCGTTTTGTGTGCGTGTAGACCTTCGCGTACGAAGCCCAGCACTAGTTGCTGTCGCCAAGTACTTGGTCGAAGTCCACAGAGGGCTGTCCACTCTTGCGAAGGGTGAAGTGCGAAGCCTGCTCGAAGCACCCTGTGTGCGGAGCCTACACTGACTTAGCAGAGTCGGTTTTCGAGGGTTGTTATTGGAGCGAAGTCTTCTTGGCTTCTAACTTTTGCTCCTCCGAAGCCTGTGTTCGAAGGTGTCGAAGTACCTCCGAACCAGACCTTCGAAGGTGGTGTTCGAAGCCTGTTCCGCAGAAGACAGAACTGAACAGAAGGCTAAGTTTTAGCACGAAATTTTATAAGCTCCCATTCACCCCCCCTCTGGTCGCCTTTTCCGGTCCAACAAACCCAGTCATCGCGTACTGTCAGACCCCTCCGACGAGCACACTCCGCTGCAGCAAGCAAACACCGAACACCCTTCGGTGAAACCACCTCCGAAGCCCCTCCGGAGGTACCCTTCGAACAGAGGGTAAAAAGCATGTCAATCACTCATCACAAAACACCGAAACCACCCTTGGTTTCTCACATGCGGAATAATAAACATGAACATCATAACACCATCTAACTCGAGGAGTACGTTTTCCCTCCTCGCACAACGGTCCTTACATGTCAAATCATCATGCACATTTATCAAAAGTAAACTAACCGTGGGATGTCACGCAACCCGCCCTTGACCGGGGGCTCGACTTTTCGAAAAGATTTATGACTCTGATCAGAGGTGTACTACTGTACCCACAAGGCACGCACTCATCCCAAACACCAAAGTGTAACGAGATGAGCCATACCATGGGAACTCGTGCCAAAACCTCGGCATGAAATGCTCCAAGCGATAACCACCCGCTCTAGATCTCGCCGGTGCGTCGAGCCGCATCCCGGCTAACGTCGCACCCCCTTTTGCGCTACATCGGTACAAGCCACCCATAGGTGCTGCTTGACCCATCTCCAAGTGGTGGCCTCGGTTTGGAACACTCCATACCTTAGTTAGGACTTACCCACTAGACTTGTGGTTAGTATGGAAGTGTATTGCAACGGATCCCGCAGACCGGTCCTTATAGTGCCCTGGGTGCTACCGACCAATGCCCTAGCTTGCACCTGGAACCCACCATGCATACACTCACAACAAAAACTCTATCACCAACAGCATTCCAGTGATAAGAATAATCAGGGATCATATAGTAGAACCAAGTTGCTACGACTCATTCTTAACTTATAGCGATTGTGCCAATACATTGGACACTAGCTAATAGTACTAATAATATGGTGACAAGGAGTTTAGGCTATATAGCATGGCTTTGGTTGTACATCAAGGTCGGGGGATCCTAATAAATATATTGTAAGGGTTTTATTTGACTAATGCATGTATATCCTATGTGTTTTAGCGATAGTTTAGTAAAACATGGGTTCAATATGCTCAAAAGATTGGTTTGGTGACTTGCCTTGTTCAGCGAAAGGCGAGGGAGGGACTTCCGGGAAGTACTCCGTCTCCTCAGCGGCGTTGTAGTCTTCTCAATACGAATAAAATAAATGTAACATTTAATTAAACAATTCAAAAATCACACAACAGGCATATAAGTTTTGATTGGTTTGAACCAAGGAAAATAAAGTTGTTAACTTTCTGAAATTTATTTTAAGAATATTTTAAAAGGAACTTTTATGGAATTATGGCCTTTCTAACAAGGAATGGAAATGTAAACTTAATGTATTTTAAATTTCTAACTAATTTAAAATAAGAAGTTCAGTATAAACCTAGTGGTTCTATTGTACTAATATGGAGAGATTAAAATATAATTTTTCTGAAACGGAAATGAACAAATTTTAGGTTCATCCTAAAGTGCATTTGAATACTTTATTAAATAAATATAAAATACTCAAAATAAACCTATGGTTTATTTTGCATTAACATGTAGAGAATAAAATTATAAATTTTATAGAATTGAAATGGTAATTTTTGGAGTTAAAATGACCAAGATATGAATTTTAGAAGTTTATAACCATTTTTGGAATTTAAATTAAACCAAAAACAGGCGTCAGTCCACGGTGAACCGGGTTCACCGTGAACCCGCGCACTGTGCGCGTGCGCCGGATCTAGATCCACCGTTGGATCACGATCGGCGGCCACGGGCGAGGCGGGAGGTTTAAATGAAAATGGATGCGTGAGATTAAAAGGATGAACCGGTATGCGATGGATGGCCTAGATTCATCTCGTGTTTTAAATACTAACGGACGCACGAGATTACATCATACCGCTTCGCTCAGATCTGACGGCATGGATTAAACCGCACTTGCGATATAATCGGCGTCGTCCGATCACGATCGCACGGCCGCGATTGAATCCGACACGGCACGGGTACTTTACCCATGCCGGTCGTCTTCTCCGGCGACGGTGAGCGGGCCAGAGGCCTCGACGAGCGGTGGCGGATGGATCTAAGGGCTAAAACGGAAAGGGGACACTACGGGGATCACGAGGGTACCGTTAGCGGGACGAATGGTCGTCAGAGCATGGCCGGCGATGAGCGGGGGCGGCGAAGGTGTTCGGGTCCTCGTCAGCAATGGTGCTCCGTTGGGGTTCGTCGGCGACGGAGTGGTGGCCGAGGTCGAGGTGGCGCCGGCGGTCACAGAGGTGCGGTCGTCGAGGACGGAGGGGGACTCTGGCGACGGCTAGAGTGAGGGCGGCGGTGTGGTTTTAGAAAGGTGTTTCGGGCGCTTTGTTTGATTCCAGTGCAAATGCTAGCGAGGGGTGGACGCGAACGCACCAGGGGCTTAAATAGGTACGCCGGCGGGGGAAAACGGGCCGTGCATACATGGAAAGTTGAGGGGGGTGTTCAATGGCGCCGGTGAGGCTCGGGGGACCGATTAATGGCGCCAATTTAATGGGAGAGGGGCCAGCGAGGCAGATCCGAGGGGGATTAGGGTTTCGGCCGGTGAGGGGGGGATTTGGGAGCGGATCCTGCAGGGAAGATGGATCTGATAGGTGAGGGCCACTGGGCAGCGGGCACGAGCGTACGGGTGTGGCGACTGACGGGTGGGGTTGGGCTCGGCCGAGAGAGGGAGTCAACGCCGACAGGTGGGGTCGGGCGGTCGGGCGCGCGCGCAAAGGGAGAGGGGGTCGCTAACAAGCGGGGCCCGGGTGTCAGTACAGAGCGCGGGGAGGGAGTGGGCTGGGCCGGCCGGTTGAGGGGGAATGGGGGGAAGGGGCCCGTTATTGTTCGAATTCTTTTCTGAATAAAAATAATTGCAGAAATTAGATTAAAATATTTGGGCTACCTCCAAGGGTGATAAAAATTTGTAAAAATTCTCAAAAATGTATCTTGGCCTTGGGATCATACACAAAATTTTCTAGCCCCTAAGTTGGATATTTTATCTAGGTTATAGTTCAATTAAACTTAGAAGGGTATTAAAGGTATTTCAAAATCAATTATTTCCAAAAAAATATGATGAAAGGTATTTTTATTTCTCTGAAAATTTGGGGTGTTACACAATGCCTCCACGGTATCCACACGTATAGTGATGGAGTTTCTCCCAGGGCAGTGTGAGATCAAGAAAGGGAGGAGAGGAGTCTTTGATGGCTAGGTCTAATCTATGCTTATTGCTTGTCCCAAGACCTCCTCGTCCTCTCTTTATATAGGGCTGAGAGCCCCTGGTCGTCCACATCTCGAAACCCACAAATTAGTTACAACCAATTCATGTTCATAACAGATTCAATCTTTTTTCCCACATCGGAACTTCTGATCCTGGAACGGAAGTTCCTACAGGGTATTTTAGGTCTCTTGATTCAGTACGACACGCAAAAGATCTAATCTGTTTTCACCCACCTCAAAACTTCCGATACACATATCAGAACTTCTGATCAGTACAATTCTATCTGATTCCAAGTCAAAACTTCTAGCACATCAGAACTTCCAAAGCAACTTTTGCTCTCTTACTCAAGACTAGAAAATAATTAGAACTTCCAATACTACCTATCGGAACTTCCGATACACGGAATTTTATTGGGCATATCCATCAATCTCCCACTTGCACAAGAACCAATTATTTGCATGTTTCTTAATCCATCCCCTTAAGTGTGTGACCCGATAGGTTCATACACTAACGACTGTTCACCGAAAACCATTTCCGACTTACTGATCAATAGCGGTACCTAGCAGCACAAATTAACTCTTGAAAGCATACAAAATCAATTTTCAATGAACCTTCATATACGCAAGCACTAGTCCCTTTGCCACACGCCGTCAGTAAAGCTCAAGACAAGATACGTGCCACCCTTATTGGTTAGCTTGACACTTCACTCGATCAAGTATCGGATTTAAATCATGACTAACTCCTTAGTCAGAGTGGCATGGCCATGCACTTTTCCAATCCAATACCTCGAGGGGCCCAGAGATGACTCTCCCATTATTAGGTGTAAATTCCATCTTGACCGCTCACATCCCACAACATATTTCACAACACACTTGAAAATAACCGTTATTACTACCCTATTACAGAATAGCGTTAAGAAGCATCTAAGTGTGTCACTACGCATTCTGGAATCAAATGACAATCTCAGGTCCAAGGACTCTGCAGGTACACCATTTGAGATGACAACTAATGGCACATTACAATAACAATCCCAGCAGTATCTCAAGTAGGTCTATCCAACACCATGTTCACCAACATGTGTCCACATCACTGATTTGACATCTCTATGTCTATGATCTGTGAAACGTGGTCATCAATCAGTCAGATATGCTAATCTATGTGTCATCACTGTCCCACATGATGACAAGATCAGGGATTCCTTTTAAACAATATCATTATAATACAAATAGTTTCACATAACAAGTCATCTACTCATTAATCAAATGTAAACGACATTTATTAAAGGAATAATATAAAAATTATCCTCACACATCAGCATAGACTCTACTAGCATCTTCCACATACACATGACTCACTCTCGTAAGTATCTAATACCCATGGAGCTCAGGTGCGCCTCATGCTTGGGCTGTGGAAGAGGCTTCGTCAACGGATCCACCATGTTCAAATCCGCTTGCACCTTGCAAATCTTCACATCACCTCTCTCAATGATCTCGCGAATCAGGTGATATCGCCTAAGTATATGTTTAGACTTTTGGTGCGATCTAGACTCCTTGGCTTGTGCAATGACACAACTATTATCACAATTGAGGTCCACTGGGTTGGACGAACTAGGAACAACACCCAACTTAGAAACAAACTTTCAGATCCAAACGGCCTGCTTCGCAGCTTCTAAAGCGGCGATATACTCAACTTCTGTTGTAGAATCAACCATCGTCTCTTGCTTGGGACTCTTCCAACTCACTGCACCTCCATTGAGGCAGAACACAAAGACAGATTGCGAATGAAAATCATCTTTATCGGTTTGAAAGCTAGCATCTATGTAACTACTTACAATGAGCTCCTCTTCACCACCGTATACTAGGAACATTTCCTCAGTCCTTCTCAAGTACTTTAGGATACTCTTTACTACTATCTAGTGACTTTCCCCTGGGTTAGATTGGTATCTGCTCATAACACTTAGAGCATATGACACATCTGGACGTGTACACAACATGGCATACATGATGGATCCAATTGCGGAGGCATACAGGATCGCACTCATCTTCTCTAGCTCATAAGGTGTTACAACACACTGAGTCTTACTAAGAGAAATACCATATGATATTGGCAGAAAACCCTTCTTAGAATTCTGCATTTTGAACCGTTTCAAAACCTTGTCAATGTATATACTCTGGCTCAATCCAATTAGCCGCTTTGATCTATCTCTATAGATATTTATGCCCAAAATGTATGCTGCCTCTCCAAGATCTTTCATCGAAAAACTATTTTTCAGTGAAGTCTTGATAGCATTCAACAAAGGAATTTCATTTCCGATCAACAATATGTCATCCACATATAAGACTAGAAACACAAGTGAGCTCCCACTAACCTTCTTGTAAACACAAGTTTCTTCTTCGTTCATGATGAAGCCAAACCCTTTTACTACCTCATCAAAGCGAAGATTCCAACTCTGAGAAGCTTGCTTTAGTCCATAAATGGACTTCTGCAACTTACAAACTTTCCCAGCACTTTTTGGATCGTCAAGACCTTCTGGCTTTGTCATTTACACATCCCCACTTATGTTCCCATTCAGGAAAGCCGTCTTGACATCCATTTGCCATATCTCATAGTTATAAAATGCGACAATTGCTAGGATGATCCGAATAGACTTAAGCATAGCGACGGGTGAAAATGTTTCATCATAATCAACACCTTGAATCTGTATAAAACCTTTCACCACCAATCATGTCTTATAGATGTGAACATTTCCATCAACGTCTATCTTTTTCTTGAAGATCCATTTGCACTCAATAGTTTTTATGCCATCGGGTGGATCAACCAAGTTCTAAACTTGGTTCTCTTGCATGGACTCCAACTCGGATCCAATGGCTCCAAGCCATTTCTTAGAGTCTGGTCCCATCACTTCTTCCGCATAGGTCTTAGGCTCGTCGTTGTCCAACAACAACACATCGCGATGCCCGGTGGTCAAAAACATGAACCTCTCTGGCGCTTGGCTAATCCTCTCTGACCTCCGTGGGGCTGCCGTATGCACAATAGGCTCTACAACACCTTGCACATCCTGTTGTTGTTCAATGGGATCTAGAACACTTTCTAGCGTCTCTCGAACCTCTGTGAGATGCACCGTCCTCCCACTAACTCCTTTTGAGAGAAACTCTTTCTCAAGGAACACACCATTTCGAGCGACAAACACTTTTCCCTCCTCTCTATTATAGAAATAGTATCCTTTGGTTTCCCTAAGATACCCCACAAAGAAGCACTTGTCAGACGTCATACGTTTGACATAAGCCACACATCCCTAAATCTTTAGAAAAGACAAACTGGGACGCCTCCCAGAGCACATCTCATATGGCGTCTTCTCTACTGACTTAGATGGAACTCTATTTATCGTGAAAGTTACGGATTCTAGAGCGTGACCCTAAAAGGATAATGGAAGATCAGTGTGACTCATCATGGACCGCACCATTTCCAATAAAGTGTGGTTTCTCTACTCGGAAACCACATTCCATTTGGGCATGCTGGGTGGAGTCAGCTATGGAACAATTCCACACTGCTTCACATAATCACTACACTCATGGATCAAATATTCACCTCCACGATCAGATCATTGAAATTTAATTGTCTTGCCCGTATGATATTGTACTTCATTCTAGAACTCCTTGAAATTTTCGAAGGATTCTCACTTATGCCTCATCAAGTTGACATAGCCATATCTAATAAAGTCATCGGTAAAATTAATAAAGTACTGAACACCATTCCTAGTCATGTGACTCATTGGACCACACACATCAGTATGTACTGTGGCCAATAGCTCACTCCCCCTCTCTCTGTCAAGTGAAAGGCGTCTTTGTCATTTTGCCAACTAAGCAAGACTCGCATGTGTCATATGATTCAAAATCAAATGACTCCAAAAGTCCATCACTATGGATTTTCTGCACGCATTTCTCATTTACATGACCCAAACAACAATGCTAGACATAGGTAGGATTCAAATCATTGAGTCGTTGTTTCTTAGTATTAGTGTTGTAAACGTGTGCATCCTCAAGACTTAGAACATATAATTCATTCACTAATGGACAAACACCATAGAGCATGCCATTTGAAAATATTGAACAACTCTTGTTATTTATTACGAATTCAAAACCATCCTCCTCTAAACATGAAGAAGATATAATGTTTCTACCTAAGGCAAGAATGAAATAACAATTATTTAACTCCAAAACTAGTCCCGATGGTAGCGACGGTGAATAAACGTCGACGACCAATGCTGCAACCTTTGCACCATTCCCAACGCGAACATCCAACTCGTCACTTGCACACTTTCTTACTCTACTCAGCCCTCGCAATGATTTGCAAGTATGAATCATCGATCCGGTATCAAATACCCATGAATAATTTGGACGAGTAGCAAGATTAATTTCAATAACATTAATACCTGAAGCGGAAGTTACACTTCCCTTCTTGTTCTTCTGATCTTCCAGGTACACCTTGCAATTGTGCTTCTAATGCCCAAGCTTGTGGCAGTGATGGCACACATCAGAGCTAGCAGGACCCGACATGGAGGCGATTTTCCAGTCGGTTTAGACTTCGCACTAAAGATCGAATCTGTAGTCTTAGCCTTACCCTTCCTCTTTCTCTTTTTGCCTTCCTTATGAACCATCATCACTTGACTTGGAGATTTCTTGATACTCTCCTCAGAAGTTTTTAGCATCCCATGCAACTCAGCTAGTGTCTTCTCTATCCTAACCATGTTATAATTCATGATGAACAACTCAAAGCTCAGTGGGAGCGACTAGAGAATGACATCAATAGCTAGGTACAGATACAGTGGAGTGTTCAATCTCTCTAGAGTCTCTGTGTAACCAATCATCCTGATCACATGAGGGCTCACTAGGCTCCCTTCAGCTAGCCTACTCCAAAACAAGGACTTAGATACATTGGATCTCTCTGCCCTTACTTGGTTCTGAAACATGCCCTTAAGACCTACGATCATATCGTTAGCATCACATTCCTCATATTATTTCTGAAACTTAGAGGACATGCAGGCAAGCATCAGACAACTGACATCCACAAAATCACTAGCATGCTTCTCATAAGCACGCTTGTCTGCTGCAGAAGCATCCTCTCCTGGTTCATCGGGGTAAGGTTCCTCCAAAACATAATCATTTTTCTCTTGTTTAAGAACGATTCTCAAATTTCGATACCAATCCATAAAGTTTGTTCCAAATAATTTCTCACGTTCAAGAATATATCATAAATTAAAAATTAGAGTGCTCTTAATAGAAGTAGTAGCTGCCATTATCTACAAAAGATTAAATGCAAGGTTCAACACTATGCAATGTTTATATTCTATCCCATAAAAGATGTTCCACTATTTAAAATCCAGTCACTTTCCCTCTAATGACTAATAGTGGCGCAAGATCTATATTCATTCTAACTCCTAGTGATCTTTGGCATCACTGCTAGAAGCTAGGTGACATTCGTAAGCAACACTTTGCTAATCACATCGTAAGTGACTCTTGTCATTGGAGAAGCATCCTATGCTCTATGCCAACTCTATGCTCAAAGGCCCAAAACCGTTTTGATAGTCCCGTTAAGCAAACAAATACTATTCGTGAAGAAGTCCGACTTCCACCCCAATTGGTCAATACAAAAGATAGCACCCTGCTTTGGCAGACCCACTATCGATAGCAAGAACCTTGGTGGGTGCAGCTATTGGAAAGAACATCATTACTTAATTTTCTGAGGGAAAACTATTGTAGCATGGTAACATCCCTAGCGCACACGAAACATGAAAGAATAGTATAATAGGAACATAAGAAAGCATCACAGGCAATCATATTAACTATGACATAGCATGTCCCTCTTCACATGGCGATCTCCATCTCCATGGATCCCATCATTGAGTGCGTGCTCCCAACCTCTATGAAGAGTACCGGTCTATCTCGCATAGCCTATACTAATTACATGGGCCGAAGCACCGCGGAAACGACATGCAAGCCGTAATAAATTTTACATCAGCCTTGGGCTGTAAACAACCATGACACACAGGCCATATTTAATTTACATTCATCGCATGCATCTCATACATCACATTTATCGAAGGCCATGCCAGTCACATCATTCTCTGCAAAACAAAGTTAGGCGAGCAATCTACAAGTGACTGGATTCTAGATTTGAAAAACCCGGCTCAACGGGCTCGTAATTTCAAATTCGCATAGTCGGAACTTCCGATCTAGCATCAAAACTTCCGATCCGTCGGAACTTCTAATCAATATCGGAATCCTTGGATCCAACTATTGCTTTCTATATCGAATCATTATTCGATATCGGAACATCCGATCACTATCGGAACTTCTGATTTGTCATGGACAAAAACAGATCTAATCTGTTTTTCCACCATGTATCTCCATACATGAGGGATCTAGATCGAACACTACGCACGTAGGCTCTAATACCACTGTTGGGGAATAGGGGAGCTACATTAGCTGGCAAATTCAAAATTTTCACCCTAAGCCCAAGACCCACGCGCGTGCGAGATCATAGATCATTACCTTCTAGCACGAGACGTGCTAGGTGCAGCGGAAGAAGATGTCAGAGTAGCACATCAAGCCTATCCTCGCTTCGTCCTGGTCATTCCTCGCTAATCCAATCGGTGAAGACGACATAGTTGTTCACGTGAAGAAGTCCACGAGCATCGCTATTGGAGCAACGCCTCCACGGTATCCACACGTACAGGGATGGATTTCCTCCCACGGCAGTGTGCTAGCACCGCATGTGAGAGGCGGGAAATCCTTGACCTCAATGTTTGAGATCAAGAAAGGGAGGAGAGGAGTCCATGGTGGCTAGGTCTAATCTATGCTTATTGCTTGTCCCCAAGACCTCCTCCTCCTCTCTTTATATAGGGCTGAGAGCCCCTGGTCGTCCACATCTCAAAACCCACAAATTAGTTACAACCAATTCATGTTCGTAACAGGTCCAATATGTTTTCCCACATCAGAACTTCCGATCCTGGATCGAAACTTCTGACAGGGTATTTTAGGTCTCCTAATTCAGTATGACACGCAACAGATCCAATCTTTTTTCACCCACCTCAAAACTTCCGATACACATATCGGAACTTCTGATCAATACAATTCTCTCCGATTCGAAATCGGAACTTCTGAAGCTACTTTTGCTCTCTAACTCGAGACCAGAAAATAATCATAACTTCCGATACTACCTATCATAACTTCCGATACATAGAATTTTCTTTGGCATATCCATCATACCATTCATCAAAATAAAGCATGCCCATTTATTTGATATATTACTAAGATCATCGTGACTAGCTACTATCTTGGTTAGGTCCGATCTAGTTATTGTGATGATTTTCATCATATAGACATGTTATCTGGTACGTTTTATTTATTTATGTTAGAGTACAAGCCGACGGGTTATCAATGATTCCACGCTACATCTTATAAGTTATCGGAAAAGCAGTCATTGGCCTGCGCGGTTAACTGTTCATCTTATCGGCCGATTGCACGCTTGCCTAATTGCTTCATCTCAGGTCATCAGCCTTATGGCCGATCGACATGATATTCCAAGAATATCCCATCTTCATCGCGGTCATCGGCTCGATAGCCGATAGGCCATGCTACTAATGTCATATTTCCTATTCCCTTATCAATTGCAGGGTCAAACTGATTAGCACGCCTTGAACCCTTTTTCTAAGAACGTAGGACCTGTACTGGAGTGAAGCAAATCTCCTAGGCCACGAGTGTGTCAATGTGTGACAAAAAATGCACCAACAACATCTATGCACGATGGCAAAGCGAGGGAGGTGTGGCGCATATAGCATCAAGGCATGCCTAACACGAAGTGTTGGCAGGCCGATGTTGAGGGACGACATGAGTGTGAGTGGTGGGGCGACCAGATTTGCTGGCGACACTACTGAAGCAACGAGAAACCAAATTGAGATGTGCCTTGGTTGTATGAGTGATGAGTGATTGACATCTTTGATATGAGAAACAAAATTGAGACAAACATTGTTTTGATTGAATGATAAGTGATTGGCATATGTGAGAAGTTGGCTTTGGGTTTAAGATAATCATATGTTTGTTTTGAAGTTTAAAGATAATATGTCTATGATGAAAGTTCATGAAGATTAAGCAAGTCATTAGATGAAGGTTGATGAAGACTGCGTGTTGACCAAGTCAAGCGAAGGGGATGCCGGTGCAAGTGAAAATGCAGCTCAAGGGTCGGGACCAGAAGAGACTTGTTGGCTATCGAGATCACAAGATGGTGACACGTTTTATGATGGACCAATCAGGGTACTCGGAGCAAAGGCGTCAAGCTCTTTGTCGGTTTTGGCTCAAAACTATCGACCACATATCTAGGATCCGATAGACACGATGTGAAGTCATGGAAGTCCTGAAATCTAAGCATCAGATAAACATCAAAGTTTAGGATTTTACTTTTGTGCCGTTAGGCCGTGTGTTGAGTAAATGTAACCCTAGGGGTATTCGTGTCATTTCCTTAGTATTGTTAGGCTATAAAAGGAGGTGTAAGGCAAACCCTAGCGTAACACTTGGGAAACTATTTTGAATCAAAATCAGAAATTTGTTCGTCCTTTGTGTTCCTCGGTTGGCCGAGTTTTCTTTCCACCACCACCGAGTTTGTGATTGCCGCCATTTTTGCATTCCACGCTACACCGCCATTTTTCTACATCTTCGCTATCTTCTACCTTGCAGATGTGTTCTTTTCTTAGCCTGCTTTGCCTCTAGTTTGTGCGCAAAGACTCACTACTCAAGGCAGTGACCCTGTCCCTATCGGAGCCGTGGTCTTCGTACTGCCTGAGGCAGCCACCTTCTAGACACATATGAGAAAACTAACACTGTCTGCTCCATTTTTCGAGCCACCGACAGTGCCCACATTTTCTTCGCCCGAGCCTAGTCATGCCTCTATGCTACCTTGGTTTTCGCTCTGAACTGTGATGCACTATCTTGTCCACGCATCTTCACTGCATCAGTTTTTCTTTGCGTCATGCACATTACCGCCATAGGTAAGTAGGTAAGCACGATCATCCCTTGCACTTAAAATGTTTGATGAAATGATTATGTGGTGAAATGAGTTCCAATTTGCACATCAGATGTTTGATGAATTGCCTGTCAGTTTTGGATGCATGCCAAGTGTTTGTTGAAATACCTGCTTGACTAGTGAATGTGTTCCGACTTGTTCATCAAGTGTTTGATCCTTTTAATCTATTCCTTTTTTACTTCCGCTACTTTTATTTGGAGGAGCATTGGGTGAAAGGAATAGGTCATCTTTTCGAAAGAATTTATTGAGGCTCCTATTCACCCTCCTCTAGTCGTATGTTTCGGTGTTACAATTGGTATCAGAGTTAGTTAGATCACTAGTTAACCTTAACCAATTTTATGATCTATAGGCGACATAGATAGACATGTAAAAATTCCTCTTTTCGGTGGGCGTGATTTCTCTTATTTGAAGGTGCACATGGAGGCTTATCTACAAAGCCAAGGAAGTGGTATTTGGGACATAGTTGATTCTAACTATGAGATTCCCCTATCTGTTCTACTCAACCTTAGATTAAATAATACGATTACAACAAAAAAGCAAGAAATATATTGTTCATGAGTTTGAGTAGGAATGAGTTTTACAGGGTTCAACGCCTTCGCACAAGTAGGGTGTTTTTCATGAGGGCACCAATCATATAATGGCTAAGCGCCAAAACACATATAACCAAGAATATCAAATATTTGTGCAAGCCCCTTGTGAATCTATTGATGCTATATTTGCCCGATTTGATGGGATTGTGAGTAATCTTTGCTCCACTAGAGTTCTTGTGTATTATGATCATGAGAGAGTGATCAAGATTCTCTATGCTCTTGATCGTAGCATATGGGAAGTGAAGATCTCTAGCATTAAAGAGTCATCAAGTTATGACACATTGAATTGTGATGAATTCTTCAACAAACTTAAGTCCATCGAGATTGCAAAGCCTTCTCGACTAGGTATTGGGAACCCTCTGCCTCAGAACAAGGCATTGGTTTTAGGTCCTACTGGTGGCAATCAGGCTGGAGCTGATTCTTCTTACGCCAATGTCTCCTTGGGTGGTTTTGCTTTGTCTTCTTTGGTCTCTATCACCAAAGAGTAAGTTGATACTTTGGATGATGAAGAGCTTGCTCTTATTGTGAAAAAGTTCACTCTCTTTTATAACAATCGTTGAGATCAAATAAGAGGTGGTTCACGGGCATTTTTGAGTGTGGTGACACCACCCACTATAAGGTAGATTGCCCAAAACTCAAGAGGATGGAGGATTGTGATCATGATCACAACAAGTCTAGAAGAAAAGACAAGAAGCAATTCTTCAAGAAGAACTACGATAAGATGACCAAGAAGGCAGCTGTAATGCCCCGGATTTAACAAAATCGGGACTTTATTGAATTTCCTTAAGAAAATCAATAATACAAAATGTTCATCACATGACATCGTCTTACGACATACAAAATATAGCTCGCAGGCTATTTTATTACACTGAATAAATAAAAGAGAATCCTAGCGATGAACACCTTGCTTCAGGACTCGCTTCCTTGATTGGGACAGCTACTCCAGGCCTTCGCCTTCATAGGACTTAGAATCTAAAATATTTAGTCAACGAGGGTGAGTACAATCGTACTCAGCAAGCCACCGAAATGCAATTATAATGCAAGGTAATAACAAAGGAAGGTAGTGGCTCATGTTTGCGGAAAAGTACATTTGTAAAGCAGTTAATGTGATTAGGTTATTAGTACAGAAATTAAATCATGAGTAAATGCATCATCTTCTACCTCGAGGGGTACAGTCATCCCACCCTCACTCAACAGTCCTTACATGCCATTCCATCATGACCTATACCACGGGAACTCATGCCAAAACCTCGGCATGAAATGCTCCAAGCGATAACCACCCGCTCTAGGTTTCGCCGGTGCGTCGGGCCGCATCCCGGCTAACGTCGCACCCTCTTATAGGTTTCAAACGGCGCCCAACACGTTGGGCCAACGACGTACCCCCCTTGAGCCTCGTCGGTACAAGCCACCCACAGGTTTCACTTGCCCCCTCCACTATGGTGCTTTAAGTTGGAACGCTCCATACCTCTAGCTAGGACATACCCATTAGACTTGTGGTTAGTACGAAATGCTTTTCAACAGATCCCACAGACTGGTCCTTATAGTTCCCTGGGTGCTACCGACCAATGCCCTAGCTTGCACCCGGAATCCACCATGCTTAACCAAAACTCCATAACCAATAGAATTCCAGGGATGAGAGAAATATTGGGGAAACATATAGTACAACCCAAATATCTACGACTCATTCTTTTATCCTATAGCAGTTGTGTCGATACATTGGACACTATATATTATTGATAATAATAAGGTGACAAGGAGTTCGGGCTCAATAGCATGGCTTGGGTTTGTACATCAGGGCCGGGGATCTAATAATTATAGTGTAGGGCTTTTATTTGGACTAATGCATTTATACCCTATGAGTTATAGCGATATTTAATTAAAACATGGGCTCAATTATGATCAAAATGGGGGTTGTGACTTGCCTTGATTAGTGAATGGAGATGGTGGAACCTCGGGAAAATATTCCGGCTCTTCAACAGCGTCGTAATCTTCTCGGTACATAAAACGAGAATAATAAACAATTAAAATAAATAAAAAAGCAGTACAAACATTTCAATTAGTTCAAGTTGTAGAGAATTAAAAGAGAGAATTTCTGGAATTTTAATGGATTGATTTGGAGTTCAAACGTAAAGGATATGAATTTTAGAAGTTCATACTCATTCACTTGAAATAGTAAAACCCTAAAAAGAAAAGAAATAATTGCGAGATTATTCCTTCAGATTAAATGAGATGGTCGACATGTGATCAACATGCTCACTTAGATAAAATAGAAAGATTAAACTTGAGTTGAGATAAGGGTAGATCGATGGGTTATTATTCGATTGAAAACATGGAATGGTTGAATTGAATGTGTTGATCGATTAGAAACAAAAGGGTACAAATGGATTTAGTCAAACAATTTGAATATGTTGCGACCATTGAACAACCTAGTCCATTCAATAGGCGTTCGATAAAGGTACGTGTAAGGGCTTAACCGATCGAGCCTTAGCGACCATGCCGATGGATTTAGATTAAATCGATGAGACTCGATGATGGATGGTAACGAACGACTACGAACAACCGACGATCGGTGACGACCAACGATGAACGTCACAAGTCCGATGACCGAACATCAATCAAGTCATAATCGATGGATTAGATCAAAATAAAGGAGAGAAAGGTGGCATTCGACCATTATGATTGACGATGAATGACGATGGATATTAACTCCGGTATGAGAAATGGAATGACGATGATCTACGCTTTATGGAAAATATGACCTCTGGGACGGAACACATGGGAACGAAGTAGAACACCGGATGCTTTAGACATAAAGAGAACTATTTTCAAGGTTAATTGGACGCGAAACATCAGTACGATACAAATAAAAATCGATGGAGGATAAATCAATGAAAATATCTCAACATGAATTTATATCATGAATAACGATGAAATAAATTAGATCGGAATGGAACCACCGGGTTAAATAAATTGGAACGGAGTCACCGGATTTATAGATTGGAATGAAATCAATTAACAAAAATACATGGGTATGATAAATCGATATAATAATTATTTAATTGATGATGATTGATCTAATCTTGATGATGTAACAAATGAATTTAAATAAACGGATATAACAATACGATGATGAATGTACTGGAATAAAATGATATAACAAATTAATTGAACGGCGATGGATGGCCGAGATTTAATGAAAAATCATATGGCTAAGATTAAAATAGATCAAAGCGGGATCATCGGGTTTTGACAATGACATTTTAAGATCAATATTAATTAATGGTTGAAACTTATCGATGAACAAGATGACATAGCAGAATAGAAACAATTATGATGCGATAAAACTAATTAGACATGAAACAATTTAATTGATAGGAGGAAGTGAATCAAAAGAAAATGTGTCCTCACCGAGAGGGAACAAGAGACGATGATGCGGAGCATCGGCATGGCGCTGCACAATGGATGGCGCACGGAGCGTAGGACGGCATGGCTGCGCAACTGGCGTGGATGGTTTTGGCCAAGGATGAGAGGGTGGCATAGGGAGGAGGACAGGGTGGCATGTCTTTTATAGGGGGAAGAAGGGCTATGGGAGAAATGGAAAGAGGAGGGAGAAATGGAAAATAGAGGGAGAAGAAGGAAAGAGGAAAAAAAGGAAGGAGGAGGGAGTGGAGGTGGCTGCGTGCAGCCATGATGGGAGGTGAGCAGGAAAAAAAAAGAAAGCAAGCAGAGAGAAGGGAAAAGAAGGAAAAATAAAAAGGGAAAAAGGAAATAAAAGAAAAGGAAAGGAGAAAAAATAGAAAAATATTTTTTCTGAAAATTCAAATTTTGATTTTTAAGAAAAAGTAAAACAACCCAAATATCTACGACTCGTTCTTTTATCCTATAGCAGTTGTGTCGATACATTGGACAATATCTATTATTGATAATAATAAGGTGACAAGGAGTTCGGGCTCAACACCATGGCATGGGTTTGCACATCGGGGTCGGGATCTAATAATTATAGTGTAGGGCTTTTATTTGGACTAATGCAATTATACCCTATGAGTTATAGTGATATTTAATTAAAACATGAGATCAATTATGATCAAAATGGGGGTTGCGACTTGCCTTGATTAGTGAATGGAGATGGTGGAACCTCGGGAAAATATTCCGGCTCTTCGACGACGTCAAAATATTTTCGGTACACAAAACGAGAATAATAAACAATTAAAATAAATAAAACAAGCAGTACAAACATTTCAATTAGTTCAAGTTGTAGAGAATTAAAAGAGAGAATTTATGGAATTTTAATGGATTGATTTGGAGTTCAAACATAAATGTTGTAGCAATTGTGTTAGCTACAGCACATGTTTTGTATGTGTGTATACGGTGTGTAAAATGAACCTCGAAGGGTTCTCTTAGAGGGAGAAAGGATTTATACTGGCTCGGACCTCCCCTAGGGGATAATAGCCCTACGTCTAGGTGCTGGTAGATTTGGCATGGCATGCCTCGGTGTGGTGTAGTGAATTCCAGGGTTTCATGGCCCTGGAGAAGCTATCCTGTTACAAGGGCTTGGCCCTGCTTTTATAGGCACACAGGCCAAAGGAAGAGACCAAAATGCCCTATATAAGTCCTAGGCTCATAGGGACAAAAAGGGGAAAAGGAGCTAGCTATTGTACAAAAGTGCTTTACAGCTTTACAGATGTGCCAGACAACGTCACTTCTTGACCAGCTAAATGACATACTAGGGGCAGAGGGGCCCCTGGTATGGCTTCTACACTGTAGCGAGGTGTAAATATCTTCCGGGTTCGGAGTAGGGGCCAGAGCTCTTCAAACGGAGGCTGTAGGGGAGGCTTTGAAGTACACTCCGAAGTGGGTTTTGAAGTATACTCCGGACCGAGCTTCGAACTGGGGCTCCAAACAGGGGTCTCGGAGACTTAGCTTGAGTTGGCTGGAAAGGGTCCGGAGACTGGCTCTGAGGAGCTCCGAAGGGAGCTCAAAGGTTAACTTCGAACAGAGCCCGAAGGTTAACTCCGAACGAGGCTCGAAGGCTAACTCCGAACAAGGCCCGAAGGCTGACTTCGAAGTTAGCCTGAGACTTAGCTTATGGCAATCTTCAAGAGATCTTGAGGGCTTCGCTCCAGAGGGCTCCGAAGGGGTTCGGAGGCCTCGCTCTATAGGCCTTCGAAGTACACCTTGGGACTTGGAAACAACTTCTTTAGAAGGAATAGGCTTCGATAGTGTTGGGCTTCGTTCCGAAGGCTAATAGAAGCTGATGTCATTTGGCCCCTGTTCAAGGGAAAACCTATTCCCCCAATAGTAGCCCCTCGCTCGCAGGACATCGGGACGAAGGGGTGCGTGCGCCCTTGGGACAAATGACACAAAAATACGACTTCAGGGAAAAATAGGCCTTCGAAGCTTGGATCGAAGGTGGCCTCGAAATGCGCAGGTAATAACTGCCTGCGTCAGCTGTCAGAATGACCTGACTCCGCAACGGCTATAAAATTGACCGTTACCGTGCGCCGGGCCACTTCGCCTTCGCTGGGGGCCCACCTGCCAGTGGGTTCGGCCCACGAACTGTCAGGATTTTTACCGCCTATAAATAGGGGTTTACCGCACACGGCTTCGGCACGCTCTCATTTGCTTTCTTCTCAACACCTTGCACCCTTCGCTCTCTTCTCCTCCTTAGCTTCGCGCGAAGCATCCCTCGCTAGCTTTAGCCCCTTTGCACCGAAGCTCCACAAAATGCCGAAGAAGGTTGCTTCGAAGGCTTTGGCCTTGGGCTCGAGCTCGAGCTCCGCCCAAGCAGCGGCAGCCACGGCAGCGAAGCCTGCACTGAGGCGGTTGGGGACGAGGGACCTTCGGTCGCCATCCGACAAGTTCGAGCAGACACTGGAAATGAGGGCCTCGATCTCCATCGAGGAGTCCGTCCGGCGGCCCTGCGAAGGAAGGATTGCTGCGAAGATTCAACTTAGAGTGCCGGAGAAGTCGGAGGCTATACCAAGGCCTCGGGCTGACGAAGTGGTGCTGTTTGAAGCATTCTTTGAAGCCGGCCTCGGACTACCGGCGGTGGGGATGTTAAGCGAAGTCTTGAAGGCTTATAACCTCGAGCTTCCTCAGCTTTCTCCCAACATTGTGGCGAGGGTTGCTATTTTTGAATGGGCCATGAGGGCCGAAGGTTGCGAGGGGCGTGCCTCGTCGCCCTTCACGATGCTAACTTCCAACCGAAGCCAAGAGAGGGCTCAGACCGCGTCAAGAGGGCTTTGGCCTTCAGCAGCGCCAACTTCCAGGTTTGGAAGGAGTACCAAGATGCCTTCCCGGTGAGGGCTGCCAACAACAAATGGTACTCGAAGTGGGATCAAGAGTGGTTCTACGCCTCTGCCGGCGCGAACTCTCCCCTTCGGAGTACCAATGCCCTTATCTCTTATCGGCACGAAGGGGTGGTGAAGATGAGCCCTGACACCCTTCGCTCGAGGATCTCACTCCTTCGGAGGGTGGCCGCGAAGATGAGCATGAGGGACCTCACGGAGGAGTTCATCACCCTCCGGCTCATCCCCCTTGCGCGCTCTTGGCCGGAGGGGCTCTTCCAACCTTCGGGCTGAGGGGGCCTAAACGAAGTGGCCTTTGAACGCCTCGGTAAGACTTCGAAGCTTTTCTACTTTCAAACTTCGCTAAGAACTTTATTCTGACTTAGATCTTTATGAAGCCACTCTTGAAGTGAGGACTTCGGAGGAGGCCACCGCAGCGGCGGAGCGCGTTGTTGGGACCTCGACACTAGAGGAGCAGGCTCAATGGCTTGCTTTGGTAGGGACTTGGGAGCATTGGAACAGGGTGTGGACCCTGCTAGGCTTCGAGGAGGTCCAGACCCTGCCAGACTTCTCCCACCTCGCAGCTTCGACAACCAGCTCCAAGAGAAAACGGGGGGACGACGATGAGCCCAAAACTTCGAGGGCTCGGCCGGAGGTCCCCGCGACTGAAGCAGCCTCTAATCCGGAGGAGGCAATGGCCGCGGACCCTCCAACAGAAGCGGAGTCCACAAGGGCTCCGGTGACAGCTACCGAGGTGGTAGCGAAGACCTCGATGGTGACGGCTTCGGGTGCGGAGGCCGACGCGCCAGCTTCGCAGTGAAGGGATTGGGAGGCACACATTGACCCCTCTACCTTTGAAGAAATCTCCGACGAAGGTAAACACTTCAAACATACTCCTCTTTGATATGTGAATTTTGACTTGAACTTTTTTGCAGAAGATGATGTCGGTGCGAGGCCCACCGTTCCGAAGCCAATGGAGGTTTCCAGCAGCAGCAGCAGCTCAGAGTCCGACAGCTCCTCGTCTGAAGAAGACGGAGGCAACAGTCGTGACGAAGGCGACGAGGAAGTCGATGTAGTGGATCGAAGCCCAGCCTTGCCGAAGCCTGTGCAGGCAGTTGCGGCGGAAGAAATCGTCTGGCCTTTGCTGCCGAAGGGGGGCGTGACGAAGGAAGCCCTCAACAACTTCCGTGAGGGCTGCGCTGCTGCGGAGGCAGGAGGCTTGGTGGCTCAACTCAGCCACTCGAACCCCATGGACCTCTTCATCAACGCGAACGAAGCCCTCATCCAGGTGAGCGAAGTCCTACACAGCCTTCGAGTTACACTTTGGCCTTCGATCAACACTTATGATTTTCTTGACTCTTCCAGGCCTTCGCACTGAACGCAGCAGCATCAACCTCTCCGGACAGGAAGATGATGCATTTGGCAGAGGAGAAGGAGGCCCTCCGACATGAAGTCTCGGTGGAAGCCGAGAAGCAAAGGCGGGCCAAAGCTTCAACCGAGGTGGCGAGGGCCGAGGCTGACAAAGCTAGGGAAGCCTTGGCCTTGGAGACCGACGGGCTCCGAGCGGAGCTTCAAGCTGCGAAGGATGCCGAAGCTTCGCTGGTGAGGGAGAACTCCGAGCTTCGCCAAAGAGCTCAGCGCCTTGAAAACTTCGTTGCCAGCAACATTGACGAAGCCACCCTAAGCCTGACCGAGGTTCTGCAACAAATAGGGACCGATTGTCGGGCTCCAGACTTCGGTAGCCAGGACCCAATTGGGGACCGCGCCACATTCTTGAAGGTAGGGGCTTCGACGGCAGAGCAATCCTTGAAGGGCTTCGCCCTGATGGCTGGCCGAGTGGCGGGTCAAGGGGTGTTGCAAATGCTTCACGACGTGGGGTGCAACCACCTCGAAGCGGCAACCTCTGCGACTCTGGGGGCCTTTAGAGGCCAGCACTTGGTGACGCCTCCAGCCGACGTCCGCAAGCCTGGTGGCGACTTTAGGAGCCTTGGAAGGACCAAGGCTGCGAAACAGTCCTCGAGCTTCAGAAAGCCCTCCGCCTTCGCCGAGCCAGGGCACATGCCTCGCCGGTTCAGCCTTTGACATCGGCACCTCTGCCTCCGAAGGTGTATATCTCCTTAGGCTCCTTGTAATTCTTAGTTGTAGGCTTGTAAAGACTTATCAGTTTATTAATATGAATGCGGGGGTGATTTATACTTGCCCAGGCTCAGTCTCCGAATATTGAGTTCAAAGTACTTGAAGACTCTGATGAACTCCGTCAGTTATGGGCGGTCCTCGAGGTAGCTAGGTCCGAAGGCCCCCCTCGATTTAAACTTCCGAGGGGGCCTAACAGTGAAGCCATCCCCGAAGTAGCTCAGGATCTGCTAGCCATTGTGAAGACGGAGTCCCTTCGAAGTTCTTCATCTTTGCCTTCGCAAACGGTCTTAGCAGGCGATGAAGCTTTAGACTTTCTCTGCCTTCGACATGGCACCGCCTGCCTCGCAGACTTGGAGTGACCTGCAAAGTGGAAGACGAGGTCTGTGGGCTTCGGAGCCTGGACAAACTGGACGTGGGAGAGCAGGCTCCGACGAGGCTTCGTCCAGCCGAGGGGGCCCTGGCCGAAAGAAAGGCAAGCGAGGGTTGGGGCCTCACACTCACTTTTTCTTAGGCTTAGACACATACTACTCGTAATTTGTTTTCGAAGTATATTTGTAACACACTTCTCAATTATCATTCAATGAATGGAGTTTATTATATTTGCATACTTCGTCTGCATGCTTCGCATATTTTGATGGCTTCGAACATTTTAGCTTGTCACGCTCGTACTGCGCATTACATTCGCACACTTCGCACACATGCTTCCCCCTTGCTCGTGGCAGCTAGGGACTTAGCCGTCGCTGGTGCGGGCAATAAAAAATGCGAAGGGGTGCGCCTTTTTGGCGGCTTCACATGCTTACAACACATCGGGCGAAGGCCTCTTTTGGGCTTCGAACGTGTTAATTTGGAGCGAAGCAAGGCTTCAGCGTAGCCAAATTAAGCGAAGCATGCTTCGGCATGCTTGGATTTGGATGTTGTGCGTGAGCTAGGCTCCGAAACGCACTTAGATTTTAGGCGAAGCATGACTTCGAGATGCTTAATTTTTAGATTAGGTCACGTCACGCGAAGCGAGGCCTCGGTGCGTGTTCGGATAGCGAAGCAAGGCTTCTTGAGCTTGATCCTGTAGTGAAAAGGATATTTGGTGTGGATTCACCGAACCTGTGATAAGTTGAGCCACCTTCGATTCTGAGCCACCTTCGACTCTAGGTCACCAACGACCTTGGGCCACCTTCGACCCGGGGATGCATTAGGCCGGAGCCTGGAATCCCGGACTTGCCGAGCCGTCGCCTGGAAGTCTCAAAGCCCACTGCTATGGGCTCGGAGGCGCTGTGTAGCCTTCAGAGGGATGCTCCAGATTTTGTAAAGCGAAGCAAGGCTTCGAATTTTAAATAAGGCGAAGCAAGGCTTCAGGTTTTTTGATAAGATGAAGCAAGGCTTCGAATCTTTTAAGGAAATGAGTCTTCGATTTCAAAGCGCGAAGCATAGCTTCGGTTTTAAAACACGAAGCGAGGCTTCAATTTTTCAATAAGATTGAGCAAAAGTTTGCATCAAAGGCGAAGCAGGGCTTCGGTTTTAAGGTGGAGCAAAGCTTCGGGTTTGAGCGAAGCAGGGCTTCGATTTTATACTAAAGTAATTGTAAAATTGTACATCGAAGTGGTACCTCGGATTGTGCACATACCTCGCAAAGTAGGTGGAAGCTTGCCTCGTAGCCCCTAGGGCTTTGACGGCCTTCGACACACGAAGCGGAGCCCCTTGCTGGAGGTGAGCTCCAAAACGCAAAGGATGAGGGAAGGCGAAGAAGGCCTTCGAACTGCACCCGAAGCCCCTTGCCGAAGGGTGCGCGAAGCAAGAAAGCTTCGAAGTTCCCCCCTCAAGCGTACTTTGAGTTGCAGACAGTTGCAGAGAACTTAGCTTTTAGGACTAAGGTCCCCACGGATGTCGCCAACTGTTGTAGCAATTGTGTTAGCTATAGCACAGGTTTTGTATGTGTGTATACGGTGTGTAAAATGAACCTCTAAGGGTTCTCTTAGAGGGAGAAAGGATTTATACTGGTTCGGACCTCCCCTAGGGGATAATAGCCCTACGTCCAGGTGGTGGTAGATTTGGCATGGCATGCCTCGGTGTGGTGTAGTGAATTCCAGGGTTTCATGGCCCTGGAGAAGCTATCCTGTTACAAGGGCTTGGCCCTGCTTTTATAGGCACGCAAGCCAAAGGAAGAGACCAAAATGCCCTCTATAAGTCCTAGGCTCATAGAGGCAAAAAGGGGAAAAGAAGCTAGCTACTATACAAAAGTGCTTTACAGCTTTACAGACGTGTCAGACAACGTCACTTCTTGACCAGCTAAATGACATACTAGGGGCAGAGGGGCCCCTGGTATGGCTTCTACACTGTAGCGAGGTGTAAATATCTTCCGGGTTCGGAGTAGGGGCCGGAGCTCTTCAAGTGGAGGCTGCAGGGGAGGCTTCGAAGTACACTCCGAAGTGGGCTTCGAAGTATACTCCTGACCGAGCTTTGAACTGGGGCTCCGAACAGGGGTCTCGGAGACTTAGCTTGAGTTGGCTGGAAAGGGTCCGGAGACTGGCTCTGAGGAGCTATGAAGGGAGCTGGAAGGTTAACTCCGAACAGAGCCCGAAGGTTAACTCCGAATGAGGCTCGAAGGCTAACTCCGAACAAGGCCCAGAGGCTGACTTTGAAGTTAGCCTGAGACTTAGCTTCTGTCAATCTTTAAGAGATCTTGAGGGCCTCGCTCTAGAGGCCTTCGAAGTGCACCTTGGGACTTAGAAACAGCTTCTTCAGATGGAACAGGCTTCGACAGTGTTGGGCTTCATTCCGAAGGCTGACGGAAGCTGACGTCATTTGGCCCCTGTTCAAGGGAAAACCTATTCCCCCAACAGTAAAGGATATGAATTTTAGAAGTTCATACTCATTCACCTGAAATAATAGAACCCTAAAAAGAAAATAAATAATCACGAGATTATTCCTTCAGATTAAATGAGATGGTAGACATGTGATCAACATGCTCACATAGATAAAATAGAAAGATTAAACTTGAGTTGAGATAAGGGTAGAACGATGGGTTATGATTCGGATTTGGATTTTTAAGAAAAAGTAAAATTTTTTTGGAAAGTTTGAAATTTAAAATAAATTTAGAAATCTTGGATTTTAAAGAAATAACGCTCGAATATTTTAACGAATAAACGGCGGTTTGGAAAATCAATAAATTTTGTATTCACGTTGAAATTAGAAATTCCGAACGTGAACACCACACAAAGGTTTTTAATTCATTTTTTGGAATATAAAAATAATTTTTAAAGTGATTTTAAATAGAATTTAAACACGCAGTTAAAATGTGATTTTAATTTCGCGAATGAAAATAGAATAATGATTCCTCCGGATTTTTGATTGAGAAAAAATATAGATAGTCGAAAATAATAATTCAAATTTGATTGGAAAGAGAGTGATTTAATTACTTTTTTTGTTAATTAAAGTTATTCATTGAAATATGATGGATTACTCTTCTAGTTACAAAATCCTTAATAAAAACCTAAATTGATTTGAGGCAGAAGAAATTTACTTGAAATTTCTCTAGCCGAATTTTATTTGGTCTTATATTATTTTTAATTGAAATGATTTATCATATATTTTATTCACACAACATTCTTGTTGAAATATATTTTATTAATTAGTGTTACAGTTTTACGATGAAGTGATATTGATTATATTTAATTCCTTTGCGCCAAAAATTCCGGAAAATTTTTGGGACGCAATTTAAGGCTAGGAGAATTTTTTGGGGAAAAATACACTAGCTACGATTTATTTTTAAATGAAATTTTAAGCTCGTATTTTAGCTTTCCTATTTATCAATTTATACTCGATCCTTTTCTTGAAATTCATTTATTAATTATTTTATTTTATTTTTTTAATGCCTGACAAAAATCAGGGCGTTACAGCAGCCTCAAGAGCTTTTATGGTAGCACTCAGCAACATCGACACTTCATCCAGTGAGGAGGATAACTCGGAAGAGGATGACACAGAAGCAAAGGATAAGAAGAAGGTCCAAGCCTTTACAGGACTCTACTTCATGATGGACGACAACATCGACAACAACAATGATCTTGATTCCTTTGAGGTAACTCTCTTACGACCAACTTTTCATTCAAATTGATACCTTGAATGATGCACTTGTTAGTCAAGATAGGTTACTGTTGGATCGGAAACGGCGACCAGAGGGGGGGTGAATGGGAGCTTTTAAAATTTCAGACTAAAAATAGCCTTCTGTTTTAATTCTATCTTCTGCGGAACAGGCTTCAAACACACCCTTCAAAGTTCTGGTTCAGAGGTATTTTACAGCTCCGAACACAGGCTTCGCAAGGAGCAAAAGTTCGAAGCCAATAAGCCTTCGCTCCACCCACAACCCCGAAAGTTCAGCTCTGCTAAGTCAGTGCAGGCTCCGCACACAGGGTGCCTTCAAGCAGGCTTCACACTTCACCCTTCGTAAGAGCGGACTTCCCTCTGAGGACTTCAATCAGCTCTGCTAAGTCAGTGCAGGCTCAGCACACTGAGTGCCTTCGAGCAGGCTTCGCACTTCACCCTTCGCAAGAGCAGACTTCCCCCTGCAGACTTCGACCAAATACTCAGCGACAACAACTGGTGCTAGGCTTCGTACTTCAAAGGTCTAAATGCACACTAAACAGACTTCGCCGAGGACTTCGACACGGGAAGAAAACGGGCTTCGACTCAAGTCAAACAGTGCTTCACTAGTAATCAGAGAGGTCTAGCCTCCAGTTTACATAGAGCGAACAGACACTGAAAAACACACACTTCTCACAAACACACTTCTCACACACTTCTCCAGACGATTCAAAACACAACTTCACTCAGGAAGAAGAAGGTGTACAGAGGAATCAAAGCAAGCAGTGCAACACAGAATACAAGTTCAAGCACAAATGAGAACAGAATCAAAGTTTCATTACTTGAACAGGGAACACAAAAAGAACTCACAGACTGAATACAACGTATGTGGCGGCTAGCACAGGAGCTCAAAATGACTGCTCAAAAAGTGTTACTGTGACCTAGCTAGCCTCCACTATTTATAGGCACTATTCAGCCCTATGAATAGACTACTTTACCCCTAGGGTTTACACCGGTTTTGTCTCATTAGAACATGGGGATACAACTAGTAGTCTACTTTAATTGGAGGCTTCTTTTGTCAGCTTCGCAGAGGGGACATCACCAGCTTTTGCAGAGCAGACGCTGTGAGCCTTTGCAGTTTTGGACCCTTCTGAAGCCCCCCTTCGCACGCGAGGGGTGCGGTAGCTTCGGTGAGAAACCTTGAGCCTGACGATCTTCGTTTCACCGAAGTCAGCCTTCGATACATTGACGGTTTTGAGCCGAAGCCGTCAAAGCCCTTGGGTCTTCACACCAACACCTTCGGAGTGGACGACCACGGCTTCGCAGCTTCTCCCAGCTCAAACTCCATCAGTCCGTGTACCGAAGCCATGCATGGTCGAAGAACCTCAAGTCAACCTCACTCCGGAGCCAGCCTCACTCCGGAGCCTGCCTCACTCCGAAGTCAGCTTCACTCCGAAGCCTGCCTCACTCTGAAGTCAGCTTCACTCCGGAGCCAGCCTCACTCCGAAGTCAGCTTCACTCCGAAGCCAGCCTCACTCCGAAGCCCCACCTTCGGAGTACCACCCTTCGAAGTCCCTCCTTCGTCCAAGGCCTCCGCATGAAGCATTCCATGAGCACTTCGTCGCAGTGTCTCTCCCCGAGCACACTCCTCGATGATCCTCACCCGGACCATGCCTTCGATGCACCTCGACTTCTGAGACCTTCGTTAGGTATACCTTCGAGTGCCTTCCTCCGGAGCACACTTCGAACGCCTTGCCTCATTGCTGAGGACTTAGTCCACCATACTTCGAAGTCACTCCATTCGGAGTACCCTTCGAAGTGCCTCGCCTCCGAGGACTTTGTCTCGGGGTACATTCACCCAGAGTCACACTCCGCACTTACTGCCTTCTCCTGGCACACCTCGACCCGAGGTCCGACCTCGACCCCTTCGCAGCCTTCGTTAAGGAGCTCCCTACTCCCCTGGCATCACGCCTCCCGCTTGACCTAGGTTCACCTGCTGCGAACTGTCTATCGCCTCCGAAGTCACCTACGCACCACAGACAAACAGACAAGTGTATCCAGTACCTCGAAGACCTCTCCGGGTAAACAACCCTCAGCACACACTCCGGTGTACCGCCCAAAGTACCAAACCCTTCGATACAACCCAGTCATCGTGTACTGTCGGACCCCTCCGATAGGCACACTCCGCTGCAACAGCTGCAGCAAAACAAACCCACCGAACTATTCGGTAAAACAACCTCCGAACCCCTTCAGAGGGACCCCTTCAAATCAGAGGGTAAAATCTGTCAATCACTCATCACAGACTCCGAAACCAACCCTTGGTTTCTCAATCTCCCCCTTGATGAGTGCATTGACAACCAAATTCAAGTTCAAGAAAATTTGAAAAATTTCAGCACACAAGTGACCATAAGAACTCAGAAACGAGCCAAATCATGTCACTTGACAAAAGAATTTTCCTCCCCCTTTTTCAACTGAGTAAAAGCACCTAGGGTTTACACCGGTTTTGTCTCATCAGAACAGGGGGGTACAACTGGTAGTCTACTTTATTTGGTGGCTTCTTTTGTCAGCTTCGTAGAGGGGACATCACCAGCTTTTGCACAGCAGACGCTGTCAGCCTTTGCAGTTTTGGACCCTTCTGAAGCCCCCCTTCGCACGCGAGGGGTGCAGTAGATTCGGTGAGAAGCCTTGATCCTGACGGCCTTCGCTTCACCGAAGTCAGCCTTCGATACATTGACGGTTTTGAGCCGAAGCCATCAAAGCCCTTGGGCCTTCGCACCAACACCTTCGGAGTGGACCACCACGACTTCATAGCTTCTCCTAGCTCGAACTCCATTAGTCCGTGTACCGAAGCCATGCATGGACGAAGTACCTCAAGTCAACTTCACTTCGGAGCCAGCCTCACTCCGGAGGCTGCCTCACTCCGAAGTCAGCTTCACTCCGAAGCTAGCCTCACTCCGAAGTCAGCTTCACTCCAGAGCCAGCCTCACTCCGAAGTAAGCTTCACTCCGAAGCCAGCCTCACTCCGAAGCCCACCTTCGGAGTACCACCCTTCGAAGTCCCTCCTTCGTCCAAGGCCTCCGCATGAAGCATTCCATGAGCACTTCGTCACAGTGTCTCTCCCCGAGCACACTCCTCGACGATCCTCACCCGGACCATGCCTTCGATGCACCTTGACTTTTGAGACCTTCGTCGGGTATACCTTCGAGTGCCTCCCTCCGGAGCACACTTCGAACGCCTTGCCTCATTGCTGAGGACTTAGTCCACCATATTTCGAAGTCACTCCATTCGGAGTACCCTTCGAAGTGCCTCGCCTCTGAGGACTTTGTATCGGGGTACCTTCACCCGGAGTCACACTCCGCACTTACTGCCTTCTCCTGGCGCACCTCGACCCGAGGTCCGACCTCGACCCCTTCACAGCCTTCGTGACGGAGCTCCCTGCTCCCCTGGCATCAAGCCTCCTGCTTGACCCAGGTTCACCTGCTGCGAACCGTCCGTCGCCTCCGAAGTCACCTGCTCACCACAGACAAACAGACAAGTGTATCTAGTACCTCAGAGAACTCTCTGGGTAAACAACCTTCAGCACACACTCCGGTGTACCGCCCAAAGTACCAAACCCTTCGATACAACCCAATCATCGTGTACTGTCGGACCCCTCCGACAGGCACACTCCGCTGCAACAGCTTCAGCAAAACAGACCCACCGAACCCTTCGGTGAAACAACCTCCGAACCCCTTCGGAGGGACCCCTTCAAATCAGAGGGTAAAATCTGTCAATCACTCATCACAGACTTCGAAACCAACCCTTGGTTTCTCAGTTACTTAAGAAAGATGCTCGTGAACTAAAATAACTTAAGCCTAAGTATGAGTCCATGTCAACTGAACTTGCTTTTATTAAGTCTAATATAGATGAGGATGAGTGTGAGAGTTTCATGTGTAATGCCCCTAAATCTCACAATTTCAAGTTTATTGAATTTCCTTAAGAAAATCAACTTACAAAATGTTCATCAAGCGATAACATCTTACGACAAACAAAATATAGCTTGGGGGCTATTTTATTACACTGAAAATAAACTAACAAAATGAAAGATTCCAAAATGACGAACATCTTACTCCTAGAATCATGCCTTGATTGGGGCAGATTACTCTAGACCTTCTTCTTCGACAAACTCCCCATCTAAAAAGGGGTTATTCAACAAGGATGAGTACAAAACATACTCAACAAGCTACCGAATGCAACATAAATGCAAAGGTAATATCAAAGATAGGCATATGGCCTGTTTTGCATACAAGTACATTTTTGTAGTTAAGCATTTATGGTGAACATGTTTATTGGATAGAAAGTAAATGATATGAAAACCATCCACTACCTCGAGTAGCACAACTGTACTCACTCGCACAACAGTCCTTATTGTAGAGCCCCTTTTGTGCCATTGTGTCTAGTCCATAAAACGGAAACAAGATGTCATTTCTTCTTGACTCTCCAGACCCACCACTCGGTGAATCTTGTTGAACCGACCTATACGCCAGGTTAGGCCTTACCCACTAGACTTGTGGGTTGTATGGAAATGCTTTGCAATAGATCCCACAGAGCGGTCCTTATAGTGCCCCGGGTGCTACCAACCAATGTACTCGCTTGCACCCAGAAACCCACCTTTACCATTAGATTAAACATTTTCCAAACATTTCTTACATCTTTTAGAATCATGAGAAGAGACATATCTGGGACATATAGAAGAATAAAGTAGCCAAACTAGTCTACAACTCATTTGTAGAAATACTAAGCAAGTGTGCCAATACTTGGGCACTAACTAATATTGTAGTATTCATGGATACAAGGGAAAATTGATCAAAATCATGAATTGGGTTTGCACAACAAGGTCAAGGGATCTAAATAAATATAACTATATGTTTTAATTGGACTAATGCAATTAATTCCTATGCATTGTAGCAATAACTAATTTGGAAACATGGGTTCAATATGTTCAAGGTATGGGGTGTGACTTGCTTTGCTCAACAAAAGACGAAGACACTCCTCGATAAAAGACTTAGACTCCTCGATAGCTTCAAACTCTAAAAGCATGCAAAACGAGGAAAAAACAATTAAAAGGAGGAAAATAAATAGTACAATTCATGAAATTAAATTAGTTCATGTTGTAGAGAAAATTATGAGGGTTAAAATGGAATTTGAATGGATGAATTTGGAGTTAGGATGTGAGAGATATGAATTTTTAAAGTTCGAATCAATTCTAAAATTATTTTTGAACTAGAAAACAGAAAAAGTCCACGGGAGACAGAGTCTGCAGTGAACTCACGCACGTGCGCTATGAACCGGATGGCTGAGAGGCGTCAGAAAAGATCCAGCGGTGGGGTGTGAGGCGAGATGCGTTAAGTGAAAATCGACGACCGAGATTAAAACACAGTGAACTGGTGCGATTGACACAACAGAATGAGCCATGTCTCGGGTTTAATCTTGACCGCACGATCAAGATCGGATGACTAAAATATGATTCAGCATGCCGGAGCACTTGCCAGCGATGACTGAGCGTGACAGTGAGGCTGCCAGCAATGGATAGCGAATACGAGGTAAGAGGAAGGCAGGAATGGATACAGAATAACACAAGGGTCATGCTGGTACCTAAGGTGAAGTCCAACGATGATGGACAGCGGCCGGTGGTGAGCAGAGGCGGAAGACACCCCTCGGGTTGATGACTCCGGTGAAATCCAATGATGGGGAGGCCGAATGGGGTCGATGACGAGGACGGTGAGGTGGTGGCGGTCACGATGGTGCTAGTGGTGAGGGCTGGCGGAGTCACCGGCAGTAAGGCGAGGCTGTTGGAGCTAAAATAGAGCCACGGGGAAAAACTAAGGAGATCACCGGTGCCGAGAGGGCAATCGACGAGGCTAAAGATTGTAATGGGTTCAGGGAATCAATGCGGTGGTGTTATATAGTGGTGGCAGAGGCGGAGATCATGGGCAAAGGAGCTAGGGTTTGCGGTGGCAGCGAGAGATTTGGGGATTTTTGGTGGGAGTCCGGTGGCGCTACGGAAGGGATGACATGTGTGACCCACTAGTCAGTGAGCAAACGTGAGTGCACGAGACTAACGGGCGGGGGCCACACGACAGAGAGAGCGGGGCACGCGTGTGGGCGTAAGTTGGCACTGACAGGCGAGGGCCGGTTGTCAGCGAGAGCGAGTGAATGGACTAGGTCACGGAGAGAGATTGGAGGGAGGCGGCCCAACAGGAATTAAAATTCATTTTTCAATTAAAATAATTGTTGAAATTTATTTGTAATTTCTATGCTAGTTGAAAAGGTCCTAAAAATTTGGAAAATTTTCCTAAAATATTTTGTTGACTTGGAGAATTTAACAAAAAAATCCCAACTAAAAATGTGAATTATTTCTTAAGATTTTTAATTCTTTTCATTCTTTTCACTCTTTAAATAATTCTTTTCTCAATTTTTATTTTCTCAAAAATAATATTCGGCAAAAATTCAGGGTGTTACAACATGTTGGTTATGAGTGAGCTTGTCGAGTTTCGTATCATGCATGCTCAAGTCATCGAACGGCTTGAGAATGCTGAGAAGAAGCTCACTGTAGAGGACTCAAGGTCGACTCTTTTAGATGCTTGTTTGAACTATTATTTGCTCTCAAAGAATGTTGAAATGAAATGCATGCACATGAAAGAGCTAGAATCTAGATTGTAGAGTGCTGGGAGTTCTAAAGATGTACAACCTGAATGTTACACTTGTATAATCTTTCAAGACAAGCTTAGTTGGGTTGTAGGATAAGCTCAAAAGCTCATGGCTAAAAATGAGTATCTCCTTTCTCTTGTGGATAAGTTCTCAGAAGGCAAGGGCAAAATGAACTTACTTTTGGCCAAGACCAAAATGTGTGCTGATAAGGCTGGTTTAATTGTGGGTCTGGGTTTTGAGAGTGTTGTATGCGATCGGAAGGGCAAAACCATTTTACCTCACCTACTACCATTGAGGAAAAATATACAAGATGGATACTCCACCTAAATAAAAGAAACTAACTCAGCCCATCATCGAGAAACTAACACCTCAAGTCAAGAAAAATACCCGGCCAAAATTGAGAGAGACTTTAGAAATGACCGGTAGCCAAGCTCCAAATAAACATTTCCATTGCGCCTACTGTTAGAGAGAGTGCCACTTGTTTGGATTTTGTTTTCGTCGCAAGAGAGATGAGCGATGTGCTTGGGAGAGGAGTACTCGGGACATGTATCACCCATCTGTTGGTATACATGAGTCTTTTTCTCGCTCTCATTCTCAACCTTTTGATGCTCGTCATTTTCATTTGAGAGGCATTGCCCAATGTGGATCTTACCATGACTCATTGATTTATATCATGTATTAGAGGTCATGATTCTCACCACTTTGGTAGACCACGTTTTCTTCATCAGAATTCTCACCCCTATGGTCTAATGTTGATTTGCATACAAATTCTTTTACCTCTAGACCTCGATTGTCTCAGCGCTGGATTCCCAGGAAGTCTTTTACTTACCCCAGCACTAAGTACTCGAGATTGTCTCATCTGATGTAGGTGACTAGCGGAGGATTGGAGAACAAGTGGATCATTGATTCTGATTGTTCGTGCCATATGACCAAAAATTCATCATAGTTCTCCAGCCTCACCCTGATGAAGCATCATGAGTACATCATTTTCGGGGATGATCAAAAAGGAAGAGTGAAGGTTAAAGGAATAGTAAAGATAAATGAGAACTTATGTCTTAGAAATGTAGCTTTGGTAGAACATCTGAGATACAATCTTTTATTTGTATCTCAGTTGTTTGATGAGGGTTTGGAAGCGCCTTTCAAATGCAATACTTCCCGAGTTCTTGATTCTTCTAGCACATTGATTTGCAAGATTTCTAGAGTAGGGGGAGTTTTTGGAGCTGGTTTTTTTGAGTCTCATGGTTTTTCTTGATGTTTGATTGCTCAACCGTCTTCAGAGTTTTGGATGTGGCATAGGAGATTAGGACACATGAGCTTTGATTTGCTTGCTCATTTGAGTACCCTAGGCTTGATCCGAGGATTGCCCAAGTTTAAGTTTGAGAAGAATCTTGTGCGCGCTCCTTGATGACATTGAAAGATGGTTGCATCCTCTCATTCATCAATCAATCTTGTGATGACTGAACAATCTGGAGAACTTTTTCACATGGACACCATTGGTCCTTCTAGAGCTTGTTAAGTGGGAGGAAAATGGTATGTTATTATCATAGTGGATGATTACTCTCGCTACTCATGAGTCTTATTTCTTGTAAGCAAGGATGAAGTGTTTGCACACTTCCGGAGCTTATCTTTGAGATTGTTTAAAGAACTCCTAGTGCATCAAAAGCAATTCGAAGTGATAATGGCATCGAGTTCAAAAACCATTTCTTTGATGAGTTCTATCTTGAGCATGGCATTGAGCATCAATACTCTACCCCTCGTGTTCCTCAACAAAATGGTGTAGTAGAAAGAAAGAATTGCATTTTGGTGGATATGGCTTGGACGATGCTTGATGAGAATATGACTCCTAGGAAGTGTTGGGCTGAGGCCATCAACACAACTTGTTACATCTCCAATCAGATTTTCTTGCTCTCAATTTTGAATTTAACTTCTTATGAACTGCGTTTTTGGTAGGAAGCCCAAGGTTTCACACTTGAGAGTGTTTGGTTGTAGTCAATGTTTCATCCTTAAGCATGGAAATATTGACAAATTTAAGTCTCGCTCGTCTGATAGCATTTTCTGGGGATATTCGACTCATGGTCACTCTTACCGGGTCCTTAATCTTGATACTAACTCTATCATAGAGTCATGTGATGTGATCTTTGATGAGACAACCTCTTGTTCTAGCGTCTCTTTTGAGTGTGCAGGTGACTGGGAGATGAGTGATTCCTAGAAGAAGATCCATCAGATCTTAGAGAGCATGAGGTTGATCCACTACTTCATACTACTTCACCTACTCATGAGATGGATCCTGCTTCATCTACCTCAGTAAATGATCTCGAAGCTTCTACATCCATTTCATACAACATCGAGCATACACCAGCTGTGATTGAGGGGGAGGTTCTTTCTCAACTAGAGGCCCCTTGCCACATTCAGCAGCATCACCCTCTAGACCTAATTATTGGAGATCTTAATGAGAGGGTAACGATATCTAAGACTGCTTCTCATGCTCATTTATTGATTCTGCATTTGTTGCTTCTTTTGAGCCTCTAGATGTTAGTTATGCTTTATCTAATTCAAGTTGAATTAATGTCATGCATGAAGAGCTTGAGAATTTTGAGAGAAATCAAGTTTGGGTCCTTATAGAACCACCTCCCAATGTTCATATCATAGGCACCTAGTGGATTTTCAAAAACAAACAGGGGGATGGGTAAATTGTGAGAAACAAGGCTAGACTTGTGGCTCAGGATTTTTCTCAGGTTGAGGGGATAGATTTTGCAGAGACTTTTGCTCTTGTTGCCAGACTAGAATCCATTAGGATCCTTCTTGCATTTGCGTCATCCCAAGGTTTTAAGTTTTTTCAAATGAATGTCAAAAGTGCTTTCCTAAATGGTTTCATAGGAGAAAATGTTTTTGTTAAGAAACCTCTGGCTTTTAGCATCCCAAATATCCTCGTAGAGTTTTCAAGCTCCACAAAGCTTTGTATGGGATCAAACAGGCACCTAGAGCTTAGTATGATAGGCTTAGGTCCTTTTGCTAGAGCGTGTGTATAAGATGTGATCTGTAGATAAAACTTTATTCACTCTCAAGCATGGCAAAGATTTCCTTCTTGTTCAGATTTATGTGGATGACATCATCTTTGGTGGCTCTTCTCATGTACTTGTGGCTAAGTTTGCAGAGACAATGAAAAGGGAATTTGAGATGTCAATGATGGGAGAGCTCACCTTCTTCCTTGGTTTGCAAATAAAGCAATACAAATAAGGTATTTTCGTTCATCAGGCAAAGTGCACTAATGACTTGCTGAAGAAGTTTGACATGAGTGATGCAAATCCATTAGTGACTCCAATATCAACCTCAACCATACTTGATCCGGATGAAGATGGAGAGGAAGTGGACCAGAAGGATTTTAGAAGCATGATCGACTCCATTTTGTACTTGACTGCCATAAGACCTAATATTCATTTCACCGTTTGCTTATGTGCTCGCTTCCAAGCTTCTCCAATAACCTATCATCGTCAAGTAGTGAAACGTATTCTGAGATATCTCAAACACACTCTTGAGTGTGTTCTTTGGTATTCTGCATCTTCATCTCTTTATCTTCAAGGTTTTTTATGCGGACTTTGCTGGGTGTAGAATTGATAGAAAAAGTACCTCAAGTACTTGTCATTTTTTTGGTTCTTCCCTTATGTGTTGGTCTTCTCATAAATAGTCTAGTGTTGTGCAGTCTATTGCTGAAGCTGAATATGTAGCTACTGCTAGCTCTTGCTCATAGATTTTGTGGATGGTTGCTACCTTGCGTGATTTTGGGTTGGATTTCAAAAGTGTGCCACTTCTTTGTGATAACACTAGTGCCATAAGCTTATCCAACAAGCCAGTGCAACATTTAGAAGCAAACACATAGATGTGAGATATCACTTTCTAAGAGACCACAATGAGAAGGGAGACATTGAGTTGAGTTACATTGATACCCAACACTAGCTAGCCGATATTTTAGCCAAGCCTATCGATGCCACAAGATTTGCATTTTTGAGAGGAGAGCTTGGTATGTGTCATCCCTATGGAATTTTGTGAGGGAGAGTTTCTTCATTGTACATACTCTATCTTACTTTTGATGCATTTGCATTTTCAAATCATCATGTTAGTTGAGCTTCACTTATATGTCAAATGCACTTTCTTGGACTTAGTAGTGGTTTTGTACTAAGAGGAGTAGAAATATAACATTTTGTGCAAGCTTAGGCTCTTTATTAAAACATAGCATAACATCTGTTGAGTAAGCTTTGCTTTTTTTCCTAATGAATTTGAATTATGAACTTAATTTAATGTCACCCATAAATATTTACTTTTGTATGATCAGTGCTTGTATTAGGGCTAGTTCTATCATTAGCTCGAGCTAGGCTATTTTGTTCAGTTTTGCAATATGGATACTCTGCAATGTGTTTCTTGCAAAGTATCCACCACCGGCCCGATGCCAGAGTGTCGAGGCCCACCCTCTATCCCAATGATGAGGATGCCATGCCTACCAATTACCTAGGGCACGCATGCAGACAAATCGAAACTGAAGCTTCTTTCATGAGCTAGACGGTGATGGACTAGGTCTTAATCACCGAGGATGAGGATGATGAGGGCAAAGGCGAAGGTGTCAGTGGGTGCAGCGGAGGTGGAGCAAAGTAGAGGAGTGGCAAGGGGAGTGATGGCCTAGGAGCTTTTTGCAAAAACAAAATCTAGAATGCACACTCACCATTGAGGGTCCAGGGTGAGCGAGGGCACGATGGCGATCAATTGTCGATGGCATGGCACAACTGGGTCGAGGTGGGGATATCGAGGGAGTAGGAGGCAGTGCCACCGGTGATCTAGAGAAGGGGAGGGGAATGGGTATTTTTTTAACTCCACTCTAAATAGTGACACTTATTCAAATTCCACTCACATGTCAACGTCTTCCCAAAAGTATATGTTTGTTGTCGTGCCCATGTGTTGCTTTTGGCTCACCATCACCTCCGCACACGGGGGTCTGCCCCTGCTCGTAGTCGCATGGGTCTAGGGAATCCTAAGGCCTAGTGCCCTCTCCTCCTCAGGACGATTATAGAAAAAAGCATTTTCACTTAATCCATCCTTATCTTCTTGCTACCCATGGACTCCATCGTGGGATTGCTGCCCATCAACGAGGACAAAACCCACTACCGCTGAAGAATCGATGGATGGAAATATGCCCAAGAGAATTCTGGGGTAACCAGAAGTTCCATGTACGAGCCAAAAGTTTCAGGTTCTAGAGCACCCGAAAGTTATGATTCGATCGAAAGTTCAGAGCCAGTCCTAGTATTAAGTTTCCTAGAGGAACCAAAAGTTCTAGATGTGATCTGGAAGTTCTGGGTTATTGAAGGACCAAAAATTCTAGGTCGAAATTAATTCGATAGAGAAGGTTATTTTTAGAAGTTTTGTATTTGATCTACAAGTTTCGTGTCAAAAAGTTTTGGTTGGACCGGAAGTTCTGAACAGAAGTGTAATTCTTGAAGTTCCGGGCCTACTGGCTAGAATTTCTGGGCCTAGTGGCTAGAAGTTCTGGTCCACCCAAACAGATTAGATCTGTTGGGCTTTAATACAGATTAAAGGTCCATGTGTGGGGCACTATATAAAGAGAGGAAGGGTCGGCATGAAAAGGATGTTGTTGCACTTGGATTAAAACCTTAGCCGCCACCTATCCTCTCTCTCCCCATGATCGTAATCATTGTGATCGCTCTCTCGGATGTCTCAAGCAATGCTAGCATGCCGGTGAGAGGTGATCTCATCCCTGTATGTGTGGATATTATGGAGGTGCTGCTCGAATAACGATGCTAAACTTTTTCCTTATGAGGAGATTACCGAAGTACGTCATCATCATCACCATCAAATGGTTGGAGTTGATCGAAGTTAAGCAAGGCCACGCTTTCCCAAGTTCTTCTTTCGTTGCATTAGCGCATCTTCTGCTATCGATGACGACTCGACAAGCTCTTTCCTAGACGACGAATCGAGTCTGGAACAGGTTGTGGCGTTGATGATGTTCCGTTGTCTCTACTTGTGTACTCAGCACCTGTTGGACCATGATGCTTAAGTATCGGCTGGTATTGGCAGCATTGATAAGCTCAATTGCTTGCTCATCGGGTGAGTCGTCCGCTTCATGCTCTACATGGTTAGTGGCAGGTACATTATCGTCTTCATTTTCACTAGCGCTAGTATACTCACCACTTTTCGTAACAAACAACACTCGCTTGTAGGGGCAATCTCATTGCACATGGCCGATGCCCTTGCATTTGAAGCACTGGATGTCTCTTTTCCTACTCGTGGAAACAACCGACGATGAACTAGGTGCAGGAGTGTAAGTTGGGGCCAATTTGTCCTTATTGGACAATGGCTGGGTTGGGGCCGATACTATGGGTTGTACCCGATCAGTGGATGTAGTGTAGGGCTGATAGGAAGTGGCCGATGGGGTCTTGGCGTATCTTGGGGAAGACTTCATGATCGGCATATTCTTGAAATGGCTCTTGGACGCTAGTTGCCTCCCCTGCAATTCTTTTTCAGCCAACATAGCAAGGTGAAATAATTGAGTAATGGAATTATACTCCTTATAATCAACTATGTCCTGAATTTCACGCCGTAACCCCCCATAGAATCACAACATCTTGTCCTCATCCTCTTCTTCTACTTCACAACGCAACATACCAATTTGCAATTCCTGGTAATATTCTTCAACAGATCTATTACCCTGATGCAAGCATTACAATTTGTTTCTCAAATCATGCTTGTAAGATGGAGGGACAAAGCTACCACGCATGGCTCATTTCAGCCGATCCCATGTGTCTGGTTCTAACCCAGCCTTTACTGATCCATTCCACCAGATAATAGCAAACTCCTTAAATTCACTAGTGGCTTGTCTAACCCGATGATGTTCTAGAACAAGATGTGAATTAATTTTTTGTTCAACAATCATTTCCCAATCTAAATACAGTTTAGGGTCACACTTACTAGCAACTGAAGGTATAGTAAATTTGACTTTGGCAAAAGGGTCTGGGTTACCTCTATCATGTGGCTGATTGCCATGGTGATCGTTACCTCACCAATTGTGGTGTACTCGGGGACGCCAATGTCTTGGGTCGGCAACATGTGCACTGCTGTGATCGGTATCTTCTTCATCAACCTCAACCTCATGCACTGGAGTCGGAGGTTGTTGCTCTAGTGCTAATGTGCTATTCTCTAAACGTTAGCCGTGAGGGTAGAGATACTCAAGGCTAATGCTTGGATGCTTAGCTGCATGGCATTTATGCTAGCATCAAACTTTCCCTCTGTCCGTTGAAGTTCTTCCTTGGATGCACAATCTCTGAAATCGGTGATCTCACCTGCCATTGTTAGTAGAAAATAGAAGACCAAACAATAGTATTATCCCTATCGACTATCCTTGAAGTACTAGTGGATCACTATTTCCCTCACTTTCCATGTCTTTCCAAGTTCTTATGAAGTCCTTACCGATTGAAGAAGTTGGTGTGACCGAAAAAGGTGGGATGTCCAATGACTTGTGATGCGCGATTGCAAGGATCCAATATGTTCTGAAAGGAAGTATGTGGATCTTGGAAGGAAAAATTTAGTAGCAAGGATTAGCACAGATTAATAACAGAATTAACAATGCTGAATAAAAGTCTCAAACTTGTCAAAGTTGTTGGCCGAGACTGGTCCTTATGGTCTGATATAAGAAAGCAAGAGAGGGATACAAGGACTATGGGACGTGCACTTGGTGCGCGCAAAAGGTCAAGGTTGTCAGAACGTATAGCACGGATAGGACACTTTTGCTACCTGCTACATGCTCTTCCTTTCTTTTCTTCTGGGTACGGAGTAGGACACTTTTCACTACCTGCTCTTCCTTCTTCTTCTTATGAGTACAGAGCAGTACACTTTTGCTACCTGCTCTTCCTTTTTTCCTTTTTCTCCTTCTTTCTTCTCTTGGGACCACTTTTCCCTTTTGATCTATGGACAGAAGAACTTTTATTGTATGGATTTGGAAAGAGATCTATTGCTTTATCTTGAATCCATGTGCAGAGGTTGTGGCCAAATATTTTGGAAGGTGTGCAGAACGGAGATTCTGCACTTCTTCTTGCTTGCTTGGTTCTTGAAGAACTCCTCAAATAGGTTTGCAATAGAACACAAGGAGGCTAGCATTGCCGGTGATTAACACTAAGTGGTTTGCAACCTAGCTACAGGCTTGCGACGCAGTAAAGAAACACAAGGCGGTTGCAATGTGAAACTGAGATGAACTCGATCTCTTAAGGAAAGGTTCTCACCACAACACAAGACTCAAGCTAGACTTATTGGCGCAACGGATTACGCTAACAAGTTCTATAAAATCAAGAACTGACAAACAAAGTGTTTGTGAATGAGGACTATCTCAAGCCTCCGAATAGGATAATACCTCAGAATAGTTCGAAGTATGTATTGAATATCTGAATATTCGATGCCTATTACAAGGTGATAAAGGGGGTATTTGTAGGTAAAACCTCTAGGTAAAAGACCTTTTTACCCCTTAATTACAACCGACATAGTGGATACTATTTCGGTATCCCTTATAGGGTTACTATGGTAAAACATGCTCGAAGGATGTCGATAAAATAGACGTCCCATCCTTCTGGTTGTTTTCCACTCCGGAGGGGAATCCTTTCGGAGGGTCTCTTCGGACCAGAACCTGGATGGACCCTTCGGCTTCGATCCCTTCAACCCGGAGGCAAGTCTTGGGCTTCGAGATTAAGACTTGCCTTCATCTTCGTCGCATAATGTATTTGTTTGGAATCTTGGAGGATCATGAGGATGAAGTATTTTCCCCCAACAGTAGCCCCTCAAATACGCTTCTCCGAATAGACTGTACAGCAAGGAGAATAGTATACACAAGAAATATTTTCATGCTCAGGAACTTAGAAAAAATTCAAAGTATTATAACCGTTTGAAGTATCTTTGGCATCGAAGGTGTATTGAATCTAGGCTTCGAACTTGAACCTCCGTATGATGGCTCCTAAAGAAAGTGAACTGTTATGATGGCAATGCATCGCAAAGAGCCATTACTTTTGTGTCGTTACCCCTCAAATAGCCGTTAGACCTTTTGAGAAAGTAACAGCCGCAAAGTTTTACCGCGGGTTCACATTATTTCACCTTTTGGCCCCACCTATCATTGACGAGGGTTGGATCTGCAAGTGTGAAAACATACACGAATCGCGCCAAATGAGAATGGAGCAGTTATAAAAGAGGAAAGTGATCGACGGCAAAAAGTTTTTACGGATCTTCCATGCTTCAGCTTTTCCACACTTCAATCTTAAACCTTCCTCTCCGAGACTCTTGAGCACTCCTCCAATGGCGAGAACCAGTGCGAAAGTGCCGACGACAGCGGCGACCTTGGTGCAGCGGCAAGCTTGGGCCACATCTACAGCTGCGGCGATGGCAGGAGCTCCAGGGGCTCTTGGCCCAAGGATCCACGGGAACACCGCCCACCGTCGAAGAAGCCACTAAAGAAGACGTTCATCCTCGGGCAATCGACTTGCTCGGCGGAGTCTGTCGAGGAAGCAGTGAGTGGAAAGCTGGGGCCAGGGATGAGGACTCGGGTTCCTAGAGAAGAAGTGACTCTAGCACCGAGGAGCGGAGAAGTAGTCATCTTCGAAGCCTTCTTTGAAGCGGGACTTGGACTTCCTTCAATAGACTTTTTGACAGAAGTGCTGGAGATGTTCCACGTCACTCTGCCATAGCTGTCTCCGAACGCCATAGCCAGGCTAGCAATCTTCGAGTGAGCCATCCTAAGCCGCAAGAGGGGCCTGAGGAATCCAAGTTGCTAGTGGCCTTCGGGAGCGTCAACTTCTAGCTCCAGAAAGGACACCTGAAGAATTTCCCAGCGAAGGCGATCAATGACCGATGGTATTCCGATTGGATACTCCGGTGGTTTTATGCCAAGGTCGGAGAAGACTCCAGTCTTGCGGGTCCCCTACAAGAAATATGGTACTGGAGGGAGGCAGAGGTGACTCCGGACCCAAGTCTGCTTTCAACATGGCTTGGGTTATTGTCTTCAGTGGCCAAGCGCATGAGTATGCGAGACTTGGCGGAAGAGTTCATCGCCCTCCGGATACCTCCACTTGGGGTCGACTGGTCTGTTGCGTTTTAGAGTGCTTCAGAGGGGGAGCTTCGAGCTCTAGGTAATACCTCAGCATCTCCTGCATTTAGATTAGTCATAGAGAATAACTATAGTATTCTTAATAGATTGTTACCTTATTTCAGCGGCTCCGTTGGCATTGGCTCCAGAGCAGATAGCTTGGGCTGCAGAATGGGTGCTCGGAGCCCCTACTACTGTGGAGAAGCATTGGAGGATCGAGCTGGTTGGGAGTTGGGAACGCTCCAACCGAGTGTGGAGCATGCTCGGAATGGGGGCTCCTCCTCAGCCAAGCTTCGACCTAGCAGGAGTAGTATCTCGAAAGAGGAAAGCTGCCGCTAGGACCTCCAAGGCCATGAGGACTCTGGTGAAGAAGGCAGCGTGGAAGGCTAAGCTCCCTTCACCTCCAGCATCACCGTCTTCGCTTGAAATTTGAAGCTCTTCTTCAGAAGAGTCTGAAGAGGAGGATACTTCGTAGGTCCGCATGGGGAAGGAGCTTGAAGACCTCTTGATGAAAGGCAATGAAGAGGATTCTCGGGTTGTCACCGAGGATCTCCTCGGGTAGAAGTTGGAGTAACTCTGACTGCCGAAGAGGTGGTGGCGATCCACCCTGAACCTATCGGGGTCCAGGGAGCAGAGCTAGAAAGTCCTAGCTCCCCCGTGATCGGAGTGGTAGTGCAGATGTTAGGGCTTCGACATCTGCTACTCCAGCACAAACATCAGGGGAGGAGTTCGAAGAATACCTTAGAATGTATGAATTTCTGGGGGACCCCGAAATCCTCCCTCAGAATCTAGACGAAGGTAGGCCTTCGATCTTTATTCTTTGAAGTTCCTGAAATAATTTCATTGCACTAGTAATATCTTAAAGGATAATTGACGAATACCTTATGTTTGTAGATTCTTCGAGGAGAAACATGGCTCTAGCCCAAGATGGAGCTTCGGCTCCAATTGGAGATGAGGCTCCAGTCATAGAGGTAGCTTCGGTGACTGGAGGTACTTTGGACGAAGCTGCTCCAGCCGAGGGAGCCACTCTTGAAGGGGGATCCACTCTAAATGAAGTGGTGGCTCCTTCGGTTTTTGTGCCGGGGAGAGGTAAAGGCAAGACTTGTCCTGGGCCTCTTCCCTCTTTGACGACAATGCCATCGATGAACGACCCTTCGGTAGGTGCTTCAAAAGAAGACCCCGCTGAAGATGACCAGAGAGCTTTGTCCTGGCTCCCGCTACTGGCTCCGTTCTTGGAGCAGCGGACAGGGCTTTGGTCTCTCCTAGAACCTTTGGCTGAAAAGAGCCAAGAGGTTGGTAGCTCCGAGCTAGTCTCTATTTTGAGTGAGGCCAGCAGACCAGAGCTAGACCTAGCCCTCGAAAGGGCTACCCTCCAAGTATGCAACAAACATAAAGTACATTTAACTTATTGAAATTACATCATACTTACTTTGCTTTTTGCAGCAATTTGTTCTTACTAGAGCAACAACGACTTCCAACGAGCTTGATACTAATCGGCTCAAAAGGAAGGTTACGGCCCTTCAAAGGGCCCTTAAGGGCTCCAAAGACAAGTCCCTGCGACTAGAGGAGGAGCTCCTCGAAGAGCGGAGGACAAAGGCCACGGTAGAAGAAGCGCTCCTCTTTTACAGATGCTTCAAACCCAGAGGATTGGAAATCTACTCTTTTAAAGTCCTTATACTCTTCTACGGATGCTATCAGGCTGAAACCCAGAATCCGTAGGCTTTGGCCACCTTCGGCTCTTTTACAGATACTTCGAACCCGGAGGATCGGAAATTTGTTCTTGTAAAGTCCTTAGACTCTTTTACGGACGCTATCAGGCTGGAGCCCAGAATCCGTAGGCTTTGGCCACCTTCGGCTCTTTTACAGATGCTTCAAACCCGGAGGATCGTAAATCTGCTCGTTTAAAGTCCTTAGACTCTTCTACGGATGCTATCAAGCCGGAGCTCGGAATCTGTAGGATTTGGCCACCTTCAGCTCTTTTATAGATGCTTCAAACCCGGAGGATCTGAAATTTGTTCTTTTAAAGTCCTTAGACTCTTCTACGGATGCTATCAAGCCAGAGCTCGAAATCCGTAGGCTTTGGCCACCTTCGGCTCTTTTACAGATGCTTCAAACCCAGAGGATCGGAAATCTGTTCTTTTAAAGTCCTTAGACTCTTCTACGGATGCTATCAAGCCGGAGATCGGAATCCATAGGCTTTGGCCACCTTCGGCTCTTTTACGGAATCCCTAAACCAGCGGTTCGAAGGCTGTTTATTGGGTTCTGATGAAAGATGCTTACCTTCGCAAGAATCTCCGTTCCTCTGATGCGTCCATCAGGGGTAGGGAACATTGAGGAGTAAGCATAATTCGAACCTCAAGCTTTATTCATTTAGAAAGGTACTTTACAATTTGTTACAAGGAGCCCCTAAGCGTAATAACGTTTAAGGTGCTCCACATGCCATGCATGCTTTAATTCTTCCCCTTCTATATTAGCTAATTTAAAAGATCTAGGGTGCCCTGATCGTAGGATAATATATGGTCCTTCCTATTTGTTTCCTAATTTCCCCGGAGCAATAACACTTCTTAGTACCAAATGACCTAGTCAAAGTTCATTAACTTTTACCTTTGGGTCATACCATGCCTTCGTCTGGTCTTGGTAATTTGTCAAATTGGTGATAGCTCGAAGCCTTGTTTCTTCAGACAAGTCAAGCGAAGTGTTTCTTTCGTCTTTATCTTCTGGCTCCGTTGTGCGGAGGGATTGTCATGCCCCGATTTAATAAATCAGGACCTTTATTGAAATTCCATAGAAAATCAATAAATATGAGACGTTCATCACACGACTGCGTACAATACGCCAATCAATCATGGTTCGTAGACCATATTAATACAAAAGAGTCAAATAAAGAGAAACTAATAAAATCAATCCTCTAGATGAACGTCTTCTTCCAGTCTGGTGCCTTGACTGGGTCGCTACTCCAGACCTTCCCCCTCCTCGTAGTATACGACCTCTGGTGGTGTAAGTCAACGGGGGTGAGTACAATCGTACTCAGCAAGCCACTGAATGCAATTATAATGCAAGGTAATAACAAGGAAGGTAGTGGTTTATTTTTGCGAAAAAAAAGCACAATTTGTAAAGCAATTAATGTAACCAAGTGATTATTGCGGAAAAGTAAACATGAGTCATGCATCATCTTTCATCATCTTCTACCTCGAGGGGTACGGTCTGCCCACACTCGCTCAATGGTCCTTACATGCCATGAACAACACAAACATTCACATAAAAGTAAACTAACTACGAGAGGTCACACAACCCGCCCTTGACCGTGGGCTCGGCTTTTCGAAAAGATTATTAACTCTGATCAGAGGTGTACTACTGTACCCACAAGGCACTCATTTCCCGCACACCGCAGTGTGTTAAATGACTCCTGTCACGAGAAGCTCATGCCAAAACCTTCAGCATGGAACGCACCAATTCGATAACACCCTCTTATAGGTTTCGTAAGGTTTCCCTGTCACTTCGGGCCACGCCTTACCCCCCTTGAGCCATGTCGGTACAAGTCACCCGTAGGCTTGCCCTTGTACCCCTCCACTATGGTGTTCCGTGTTGGTACGATCCATACCTCTAGTTAGGACTTACCCACTAGACTTGTGGTTAGTACGGAATTGCTTTGTAACGGATCCCATAGACCGGTCCTTATAGTGCCCCGGGTGCGACCAACCAATGCCCGAGCTTGCACCCGGAACCCACCATACTTATAACTTAGCCAACTCCAACAGAGTCGAGGGACAAGAACAACGGGGTAAATCATATATCAGAAACCATCTAACTACGACTTCATTCTTTATATCCTATAGCAGTTGTGCCGATACATTGGGCACTAGCTAATATATTTATTTGTAGAGTGACAAGGAGTTAAGGCTCAATAAGCAGGGCTTGGGTTTGCACACAAGGACGGAGATCTAATAAATATAAGTGTAGGGCTTGATATTTGACTAATGCAATACTATCCTATGTGTTATAGCGATAATTTATTAAAACATGGGTTTAATGATGATCAACTGTTTCCACAGGGGTGGTCGATGACTTGCCTTGCTCATCAAAGGGTGAAGGTGGAACTTCGGGATAGAATTCCGGCTCTTTGACGGCGTAGTAGTCTTCTCGATACGGAAAAGTAAATAAAACATTCAATAAACAATCCAAAACAAATCAATCATACTAACATGCATGTTTTTGTTGGATTAAGTAAAGGAGATAGAGTTTTAGAGTTTAGGGAATTGTTACTTAAATATTTAGGATTGATTTCTAATGAGAGTGCTGAATTTTATGACTTGATGTAATTATTTTTCCGAGGGGTTTTTATTTTCTCTTTTTAGAGATGAACTAAAAAGGTATATAATAACTAGTGAACTCAAGTTGTTAGGTTTTCTGAAGTTATTGTATAAGTTGTCATGACATTTTTATAAAGTGTTTAACTTTCATTATATGAATTTCTTAATTATCCTACAAGGGCTTTAGCATTATTGGTTAATAGATTAAAGTGGGCAAAGTGAACATGCTATGTTTGTTGCATTAAAACAGTGGAATAAGTTCATTAAGTCCTCTGAATTTATTGTATAAGTATTCATGATATTTTTGTACAGTGTTGCATTTTTATTAATCATTTATTTTAAAGGGCCTTGGAAATGTTATCTAATAAAATGGAATGGGCAAAATGAATCATTATATTTTTATTGGCTTATAAACAGTGTATTGGAGTCATTATGTCCCCAGAAGTTAATATATATATTTTCAAGGGTATTTCTGGATTATTTAATTGAAATATTAATTAAATCCTAAAGGGATCTTTTCTTTATTATTTAATAAGATAATTTTGTGCCAAATAAATATATTGTTTTTATTGCATAAATGTGTAGAGAATAAAAAGACAGATTTTTCAGAATTAAAATGGTGAAATTTGTAGTTAATTTGAGCAAGATATGAATTTTGGAAGTTTAAACTATTTTCTGAATTTTATTTAAACAGAAAACCTGCGTGGGTCCACGGTGAGCCAGGTCCACCATGGACCCGCGCACTGTGCACGTGGGCTGATCGGATCTGGACCGTTGGATCCAGATCCAACGGGCGGGTGCGATGCGGAGGTTTTTAAATCGAAACCGACGGCTCAGATGAGCCTGTACCGGTTCGATTAGAATCGAGGGCCCTGATTAAATCCCGAGGGGATTTGATCTACGCCGTCCGCTTCAAATCGTACGGCCGGGACGCCGTCCAGCACGTACGCGGCACGGGGAAGGCCGAGGCCATCGTCTCTAGCTCCGGCCGAGCGGCGGCGAGCGCCCACCGGCGACGGCGATGGCCGAAGGCCCTGTTTTCTGGCAAAAACGGAGAGAGGGGAGGATGGGGAGCACGAAGGTACCAGCGATGACGGTGAAGGGCGATCGACGGCGACTGGGGACGAGGAGGGGCGGCGGTGTTCTTCGGGGTCGACAGCGACGGCCAGATCTGGCGGCGATCTGGTCCAACAGAGGTGGGGCCGAGGGAGGGTGAGCGATGGCGGTTCTGACGGTGCTGTTGGCGAGGGCGGTGGCGGACCGAGGCGGCAGCGAAGGCTCGCCGGAGTTAAAACAGAGAGGAAAAGGGGTTCGGTGTCGTTTTCACATCGGATGAGGATGGCTTGGGTTGAGGCCGGGATGGTTGGTGGCGGTGAGGTCGCAGGGTTTAAATAGGGGCTTCGCCGGCGTCGGAAAGGAAAGAACCCGAGGGTTTCCAAAAATGCGCCGGCGAGGTTCCTATAGCGCTCGGGTTAGCTTCCTTGTGGGCGAAATCGTGACGGCTTTTGGGGGAAATAGATCACCGGTGTTCGGGGAAGGGGATCCTGGGTTCAATTTGGCGGATCCGGCCGGATGGAGGCGGATTTGGCAGGGGGGGCACCGGCTAAAATCAGAAGGGGAGAGATCCCCTTCCAAGGAAGAAGAAGGGCCTGACAGGTGGGGACCACCTGTCAGCCGGCGGGCGCGAGAGAGGAGGGGCCGACAAGTGGGCCCGGGTCGTAAGCGGCGGAAGGGTGCGAGCGGGAGGCTGCTAGGTGGGCCTGGCGGGCGGGCGTGGGAGAGGAGAGAGAGGGGGCTGGCGCCGACAGGCTGGCCCCGCCTGTCAGTGGCTGAGGCAGGAAAGTTGGGCCGGCCCGAGGAGAAAGGAGGGAGACGGCCCATTAACTTTTAAAATTGTTTTTCTGATTAAAATAATTCCAGAAAATTAATTATTTGATTAAGGCTTGAAGCACTGTTGCTAAAATTTTGTAAAAACTCACAAAAATATTTCTTGGCTTCTGGACTCCATCATAAATTTTTCAGCTATAGATTTGAAATATTTCTTCCTGTTTTGCTTTAATTGAGTTCTTTTAGCCCTTTATTTAATTAAGAGAATTGTTTTATTCCAGAGAATCTATTTTTCTCATTTTTATTTTCTTTTATTATTTTTTTAATTCTAGGGCTGTTACAGGGATCCACCTTTCAGCTCTATTGGAGTCAGGGCCTCGTCTCCGAACAACAACCTGAATAGGGCTAAACCTGTAGACCTAGCTTGAGTGGCCTGAATGGACCATAAAATCTTAGGAAGCTCTTCGGTTCACAGCCCCTTTGCCAATCCTACAATCCTTCAATTCAAGCCAGATAGAATATTTCAATTGGCTCATTCAACGGTTCCATTGGATTGGGGATGACGGACAACTGTAAAGCATATTTTAATGCCCAACCCTTCGCATAATTCTTTAAAGGGTTCGGCTTCAAATTGGGTGCCATTATCGACTATAAACTCTCTTGGCACTCCGAACCTACAAATAATATTTTGCTAGAAGAATTTTTGCACATTTTTCGAAGTGATTGCAGTTAAGGGTTCAGCTTCGACCCACTTAGAAAAGTATTCAATTACTACCACTGTGAACTTCAAGCTACCCTTCACCATTAGGAAAGGGCCGATGAGATCCATTCCCCATCGTGCCATCGGCCATACCAGAGCAATGACTTGAAGGGGTGTTGGAGGATGATGGCTTCGTCTTCCCATCCAATGGCACCCTTGACAGGTTCGAACCAATGATTCTGCATCTCTTACAATTGTTGGCCAATAAAGCCCCTAGCGAAGTGTTTTGCCTGCTAAAGCCTGAGGGGCTAAGTGGCTAACACACAAGCCTTCATGGATTTCCTGAAGTATATCTTGGCCTTCAGATTGTGAGATGCATCAGAGTAGAGGAGAACAGACTCTGGCTTTATATAACACTTCGTTGACAAGCTTATAATTTTGGACCCTTGATTGCAGCCTTTGTAAATCTGGGCCTTCTAGTGAAGTTGTATTGTTTTTCAAAAAATCTCATATCGGACACCGCCAATTAGTGATTGGTATGCAAAGGACTTCTACGGAGGGTGGTTGATGCACCGAAGGTTTGACAAGCTCTTCATAAAAAGCCACTTCTAGGACATCCACTGCTCCGGCCGCAGCCTTTGCCATGACGTCTGCAAGCTGATTATCTGCTCGAGGGATGATTCGAATGGAAATTCCTTTGAATAATGCCTTGGTCTTGTGGATTTCTTCTAAGTATTTTGCAAGATGTGGATGCCGAGCTTGGAAGCTTTTGTCAACATGCCGTGCAATAACTTGGGAATCTGTTTTTATTACGATTCTAGTTGCTCCAAGTGCTCTCGCTTTCTGGAGACCAAGCAGGATTCCTTCGTATTCTGCAATATTATTAGTGGACTTAAAGTTGAGCCTTGCAGAATACATTGCTTTTTGTCCTGAAGGTGATATTATCACGGCTCCGGTGCCAGCCGTAGATGCCTGAAAGGCTCCGTCAGAGAATATTGTCCATATTCCTTTGCAAGGTTCTTCCGGAGCCCAAGTGGCAGATGGAGTCCACTCTGCAACAAAGTCGGCTATAACTTGGGATTTTATAGCAGTTCTTGCAGTGAAGGAAATGCCAAAAGGGGGCTAGCTCGATAGCCCATTTTCCAATTCTCCCTATGGAGTCTTTGCTCTGAAGCATATCACCAAGGAGATACGAAGTAGGGACAATTATGTTGTGTGCTAAAAAGTAATGTCTTAGCATCCGTAAAGCCATTACCAAAGCATATGCAAATTTCTCGAGCTCGGAATACCGTGTTTTTGCTCCGTGCTAGGCTTCTTAAATGAAGTATACTGGGTTCTGCACCAGTTTACATTGAGCTCTATTTCTCTAACAAGCCCTGCACTTACTGCGGAGCCCGTTGCTGCAAGATAAAGCAGGAGATTTTCTTTTGCAAGGGGCAAAGTAAGCGTTGACAAATTTCCAATATAGTATTTAACATCATCGAAGCTTTTCTAGCACTCCAGCGTCCATTTGAAACTTTCAGACCCTTTTAAGGTTTTGAAAATTGGGAGGCTTCGTTCCGCTGATCTGGCTAGGATTGTAACACCCCAAGAAATAAAAACAAATAAAATAAAAGAAAAATATTATTTAAATCATTTCTGGATTTTATTATTAAAGAAAATCCTAAAAGAACCCTAATAAAGCCAAACAGGGAGAAATATTCAAAATCTGGACTTGAAAATTTTATGGGATGAACTAGAAACCAAAATATAATTTTAGGAATTTTTACAAATTTTTATCAACAATGATTCAACCCTTAATCAAATATATGAATTACTGGATTTATTTTAAATCAGAAAAGAATTAAAAATGTTTAACAGGCCTCAACCATCAAAGTGACCGAGCCCAACCCAGTCCAAACCACCAGCCACCGATGGGTGGGACCGACCTGTCGGCGCTCGCGTCCTCCCTCTCTCTCCCGCCCGCGCCCCGCCTGGCCCCGCATGGCAGCCTCTCGCCTCCGCCTCCCTCTCTCTGACAGTCGCGGCCTGCCTGTCGGCCCTTCCTTTCTGGTTTCACCCACTGACAGGTGGGGGCCACCTGTCAGCTTCGTCTTCTCCATGGAAGGGGATCACCCCCTTCCTTCTTCCCGGCGATCACCTTCTGGTTTCTCGCCGCTGGCCACCCGCGTTCGCCCCGATCGCCCAGATCCCTTTCCCTGGTCGCCACCGCCCCCTTTCCATCCATGGCCGACACATTTTCACGCTTAGGAAAGCTATCCGCTGCTTTTGGGAACCTCGCCGGAAAAGGAAGGGGCCCTTCGGGTTTCCTGGCATTCCTTGCCATCTGGACGCCGGCGAGCCCCTATTTATACCCTCGCCCTCACCGCGCTCAGTCCACACCGCCGTAGCCCAAGCCGTAGCGATCCAGAGCGCCGCCACTCCTTTTTCGGGTTTCCCCTCTGCTCCACCTCCGGCGAGCCCTCGCCGTCGATCCCAGCCCCCATCGCCCTAGCTACCACCACCGTCAGGTCCGTAGTCGGCCGGCCATCCTCGGCATCCATTCCGTTGGCCGTGGACACCGCCGGATCCTCGTCGCCGTCGAGCACCCGAAACCCCTCCGCCGTCTACGCTCGCTGTCGGTCGCTTCCGGACCACCTTCTTCGCCGCCGAAGGTATCATCATGATACCCTTTCCCTCCACATTCCATTTTCGCCATTAGCAAGGCTCCTAGGCCCTCGCCGCTGCCGTCATAGCCACACCCGAGCCCGCCGTCACCGGAGACGAAGGGGGGTACGCGCCCCTTACGTCGTGCCGTGCTGGATCACTCTCTGGCCGTCCGATCACGATCGGAAGGCTACGATTAAATCCCGAAGATCTGATCGAAGGGGTACGGTGCCATCTCGGTCGTTGATCGTAACTTAAATCCCTAGAGCAATCTGGTGCGTCCACGTGTACCCCTTCGCTCCGTTTTAATCCTGGTTGTCCGATTTCATTAAACCTTCCCGCCTCGCGCCCGATCGCCGGATCTAGATCCGACGGCTCTGGATCAACCGGTCCACGCTCATAGTGCCGCGGTCCACCGTGGGCCTGGCTCACCGTGGACCAGAGCCCATTTCCAGTTTAAATAAAATTCTAGAAAATTGTTTAAACTTTGAAAATTCATATCTTGCTCATTTTAACTCCAAATTTCACCATTCAAATTTTGTTAAAACCAGAATATTATTCCCTACACATTAATGCCATAAAAACAATATGTTTATGTTACCCAAAATAATGTTAATAAATATTTAAATAAAAACCCCTTAGGGATAAATTATTAATTCAGAAAAATAAATTGGAAAAGCCTTGAGAAATATAAGTTTACTGTTTATTCACCAAACATCAGAATAATGAAACTTTATTCCACATAATAAAACCCACAAATATGTATGTTTATTATTTGGTGGATTTTATCTGTTTATTAAATGTGATGTTTATTTTTCCGTATCGAGAAGACTACGAGTTCGTCGAGGAGCCGGAGTTCTACCCCGAGGTTCCTCCATCCCCCTTTGCTGATCAAGGCAAGTCATCGACCACCCCTGTTGAAACAGTTGATCATCATTGAGCCCATGTTTTAATAAAATATCGCTATAACTCATAGGTTAATATTGCATTAGTCCAATAATCAAGCCTTACACTTATATTTATTAGATCCCCATCCTTGTATGCAAACCCAAGCCATGCTTATTGAGCCTTAACTCCTTGTCACTCTACAAATATTATATTAGCTAGTTTCCAATGTACCGGCACAACCGCTATAGGATATAAAGAATGAGTCGTAGATAGCTGGATTCTGATATATGAAATTCCCCGTTATTCTCGTCTCTGGACTCTGTTGGAGTTGGCTAAGTTATAAGTATGGTGGGTTTCGGGTGCAAGCTCGGGTTTTGGTTTGTCGCACCCGAGGCACTATAAGGACCGGTCTGCGGGATCTGTTGCAAAGCACTTCCGTACCAACCACAAGTCTAATGGGTAAGTCCTAACTGGAAGTGTAGAACGCTCCGGCTCTCGGCACCATAGTGGAGGGGGTAAGGGGCTAGCCCTCAGGGTGCCTTGTACCGATGATGGCTCAAGGGAGGGTATGGTGAGGCACCGACACTTCGGGGCACCATATGAAACCTATAAGAGGGTGCTGTTGATTCGGGGAAGACCATATGGAAGGTTTTGGCACGAGTTCCCGTGAAATGGGTCATCTCGTTACACTTTGGTGTAGGTGATGAGTGCGTGCCTTGTGGGTACAGTGGTACATCTCTGATCAGAGTAATTTAATCTTTTCGAAAAGCCGAGCCCACGGTCAAGGGCGGGTTGTGTGACTACTCGCAGTTAGTTTACAATTGTTTGAATGATTGAGTTATTCATGGCATGTAAGGACTGTTGTGCGAGGAGGTAAAACGTACTCCTCGAGTTAGAAGATGATGATGCATACACATGTTTACTTTTCAGTACTAATAAATTGATCACATTTAATGCTTTACAATTATGCTTTTCCGCAAAACTAGCCACTTTCTCCCTTGTTGTTACCTTGCATTATATTTGCATTCGGTGGATTGCTGAGTACATCTGTACTCACCCCGTTGACTTACACCATCAGAGCCCGTCTACCACGAGGAGGATGAAGGTCTGGAGTAGCGACCCAGTCAAGGCGAGACTGGAAGGAGGCGTTCACCTAGGACCCTTGATTTTATTAGTTTCTCTTCACTTTCATTCACTTTTGTATTAATGCGGTCTACGAACCGTGAATGATTGCTCGTATTTGTACGTGGTCGCATGATGAACGTCTTGTTTTATTGATTTTCTATGGAATTTCAATAAAGTCCTGATTTATTAAATCAGGGCGTGACAAGATGGTATCAGAGCCGACTTGACTGTAGGAAGCCAAACAGACCTGACCCCAGGACTTATATTAACTATATTCTCTTACAAAAATTACTTATCCTCTCATCTTCCGAGGTTTTCACAAAAAACTTTCTCTCTTTTGTAGATGCCGGTACGTACCATGAGCGGGACTCTTCGTGACGAGGCCGGATTCATCTGCGAGCTGCGCATGCTCGTCGGTTTCCTCGGATTTGAGCACGAGCCGATGTACCATGGAGTCTTCCTCGACGAGGAAGAAAGCTTCTGTGAGGTCACCATCATCGTCTAGCCCTCCCCTCAGACAGCTCACACCTATCGCGGAGGAGGACCTACCTTCTTGGTTGCCAGTCAGCGCACCGCCCTCCAGGCCCTCACTGAGCTCCGAACGATTTACGACAGTGAGCTCTACGACACGGACTACCGCTTCGTACCTCTTCGCACTCCAGGGAGTCCCCACAGCGTCTACGTCAGCACGCTCTCCCAGCGTCATTCTACGATTGGTCATACCATGCGCTTGTTGGAGGCCATGGATGATCTCCATTACGAGGCACTACAGGATGCCAATGGACAGCGCGACACAATCAGCTTTTACCGACACTCTTCTGAGGATCTGAACCGCGAGAACGGAGATCTTCGTCGCCGCATCCAGCAGGGACACCGTTTGGCTGCCGAGGCAGACGAGTTACGGCGCCAGAATGAGCTCCTTCGGCAGCGCGTCGCCACCAACCCACAGCTCCGCCACTAGATCGAAGAATTGAAGAAGGACATCGAGGAGATCGCACCTCTTCCGCCTCGCAAGCAGAAATCCCTTCGGATCCCCACTGTGAGGCCCAAGAGGATTTCACGCAGTGCTCCACCCGCCGGACCATCCAGTTCCTCGACCCCGACCGTCCCCCGAGCTACCATAGACGTAGTTTACGATTGATTGCTTTTCTTTTTTGCTTGCTTGTATTGCCATTCATGTCAAATATGAGGCATGAGTGAAGAACTAAATAAAAGACAATAAATGTAATCGCAAGAATGATCTTTTGGAATAAAGTTTAGCAGTGTTTCCCCTTTAAAGATATTGTTATTTTGGAAATCTCAGGATGTCGAACAACCAAGGCTCCGACGCTCCTCAGAACGGAGGAGATAATGGAAACCTGCCTCAGTGGGGAGCGACTGGGCAGAGGCAAGCCCCAGTTGCCAACCACCCCACTCTGGCCGAGATGATGGCCACACAGAACCAGCTGGTCTCAGCCCTTCTGAACCAGATGCAAGAGAAGCAGGCTCATTTCTTCCGTCTCCACCAACAGCCCGAGCTGCCACGACCCGCCGCTCCAGCTCCCACTCCCGCCTCCCAACTCTCGGAGTTCCTCCGAGTCCGCCCACCGACCTTTTTGAGCACCACCAACCCCATGGAGGCTAGGGATTGGTTGAGGACTATTGCAAAGAAGCTAGACCTTCTGACCTGCACTGAGCAGGAAAAAGTGGCCTTCGCCGCCCATCAGCTCCAGGGTCCCGCCGCAGAATGGTGGGATAACCTATGAGAGACTCTGCCCGAAGGACATGTTCACACCTGGGCAGAGTTCTCTGATGCCTTCCGTGCCGCTCATATCCCAGACGGTATTATCGCACAAAAGCAGCAGGAGTTCCGGGACCTGCAGCAGGGGAACAGGTCCGTTACGGAATATTTACACGAGTTCAACCGGCTGGCTCGATACGCGCCTGAAGAAGTCTGTACTGACGCGGCCAGGCAGTCCAAGTTCCTCCGGGGACTGAAGGATGAGTTGTCCCTTCAACTCGTCTCCGGAGATTACGCCAACTTCCAGAAGTTGGTTAATAAAGCTATCATTCAGGAGACCCAGCAGAATAAGGTCGACCTGAAGAGGAAGAGAATGATTGCCTTCAGGCAGAATCAAGGCATGGCGCAGAGGCCTCGCTTCACCCCTCCTCCTCCAGCGCCACAATACCACCCCCGACCAGTGTATCGCTCGGCGCCACCCGCAGCCAACGCCGGAGCCGGACAGCCTCGCCCCGCTCCCGCCGCCCCAGCTGCACCAGCCGCCCTAGCAAAGAAGGCGGAGATCCTGCGCGACAAGCACGGCAAGCCCGTGGTATGTTTCAACTGCCGTCAGGAAGGGCATTACTCCAGTCAGTGCCCTCATCCCAAGCGTACTCAAGGAGTCACAGCAAACCCCGTCGTCCGTGCCAAGGTCAACCACGTCACCGCCGAAGAAGCCCAGGCCGCCCCGGAAATTGTCATGGGTAAGTTTATAGTTCATTCATCGCTTGCAGTGGTATTATTTGACACCGGAGCTACACACTCCTTTATATCAACTGCTTTTGTGGAAAGAAATGCCCTGGACATAAGCGAACTACCCAGACCAGTATTAATAGCTACCCCGAGCAAGCAAACCCTCGCTTATTCCTTTAGTCCAAAGGTATGGGTAGATATCCAAGGTACGATATTTTGGGCCGACCCCATTCTAATAGAATGCCAAGGTTTGGATCTCATTCTAGGGATGGATTGGTTAAATAAACAGCAAGGAGTAATAGAATGTGCCCAGAGAAAAGTGACTGTGACCAGTGAAGAAGGGACTGTCGTCACATTCCAGATGCCAAGCATGAAGACCAGAAGACCAAGACTACATCAGATTACCCTGGAGGAAATATCCGAGGTCAGTGAATACCCGGACGTGTTCCCAGAGGATTTACCAGGGATGCCACCCAAGAGGGACATCGAGTTCAGGATTGATTTGGTGCCCGGAACCACCCCTATTTATAAGCGACCATACCGGATGGCCGCTAATGAGTTAGCTGAGATGAAGCAGCAATTGGAGGATCTCGAGAGGAAAGGCTACATCAGACCAAGTACATCGCCATGGGGTGCCCCCGTCATCTTCGTTGATAAGAAAGAAGACAAGGCCAAGCGTATGTGTGTGGATTACCGCGCCTTAAATGAAGTGACCATCAAGAACAAGTACCTGTTGCCTCGGATTGACGATCTCTTCGACCAGCTAAAGGGAGCTACGGTATTCTCAAAGATCGACCTGCGGTCTGGTTATCATCAGTTGAGGATTCGAGAAGAGGATATACCCAAGACAGCCTTTACCACCCGTTATGGATTATACGAGTGTACGGTTATGTCCTTTGGATTGACCAACGCCCCTGCATTCTTCATGAACATGATGAATAAGGTATTCATGGAGTATTTGGACAAATTCATCGTGGTCTTTATAGATGACATCCTCATTTATTCCAAGGACCAGAAAGAGCACGAGACTCATCTCTGGTTAACCTTAGGCAAGCTAAGGGAACACCAGTTATACGCCAAGTACAGCAAGTGTAAATTCTGGACGGCAGAAGTAAAGTTCCTTGGACACATTATCTCTGCACAAGGCATTGCAGTAGATCCTGCCACCGTGGAAGCTGTTACAGATTGGTTGCCACCCACGAACGTATCTGAGATACGAAGTTTTCTGGGTTTGGCCGGATATTATCGGAGGTTTATGGAGAATTTTTCCAAGATAGCCAAGCCTATGACCAAGTTGTTGCAGAAAGGAGAGAAGTTTGAATGGACTCCCGAATGCGAGGAAAGTTTCCGCACTCTCAAGACCCGTCTGGTATCTGCACCCATACTGACCCTACCCGATATCCGGAAAGACTTCCATGTCTATTGCGATGCATCTCGCCAAGGATTGGGATGTGTTCTTATGCAAGATGGAAAAGTTATTTCTTATGCCTCTCGTCAGTTGAGACCCCATGAGTTGAACTACCCAACCCACGTTTTGGAACTTGCCGCAGTTGTGCACGCCCTTAAGATATGGAGGCATTATTTGGTCGGAAATCGCTGTGAGATCTTTACGGATCACAAGAGCTTGAAGTACATCTTCACATAGCCAGACCTTAACCTGAGGCAAAGACGATGGTTGGAGCTAATAAAGGACTATGACTTAGGTATCCACTACCACCCCGGAAGAGCAAATGTGGTAGCCGATGCATTAAGTCGCAAGGGATATTGCACAGCCATTATGATTCAGGATCACGCACCCTTGTTATGTAAAGAGATGGAAAAGTTGAATCTCGGGTTGACCACCGGAGCATACTTAGCAACCTTGGAGACTCAACCTGTCTTGTTCGAACAAATCCGAGAAGCTCAGCTAGAAGACCCGGATATTGCAGCCATTAGGAAGAACATGAGGCAAGGAAAAGCCCCAGGATTTTCATAGGACGAGAATGGCACCATATGGTTTGGAACCCAGATATGTGTGCCGGATAAACCCGAGATAAAGACCCTTATCCTGAGGGAAGCCCATGAGACTTTGTACTCCATTCATCCCGGGGAGCACCAAGATGTACCAGGACCTGAAAGACCGTTATTGGTGGGTTAGCATGAAGAGGGAAATTGCACAGTTCGTCGCCGAATGTGACACCTGCAGAAGAGTAAAAGCTGAACATCAGAGACCTGCAGGACTGCTACAGCCATTGAAAGTACCTGAATGGAAGTGGGAAGAGATCGGTATGGACTTCATCACCGGACTTCCAAAGACTCAACTTGGATATGATTCTATTTGGGTGATCATCGACCGGCTTACGAAAGTAGCACATTTCATAGCCGTCAAGACGACCTTTAGTGGCCCTAAGCTTGCAGAACTATACATGGCCCGCATTGTGTGTCTTCATGGAGTACCCAAGAAGATAGTGTCCGATAGAGGAAGTCAGTTCACCTCTCGTTTCTGGAAGAACCTTCAAGAAGAGATGGGAACAAGATTGAATTTTAGCACTGCCTACCACCCTCAGACGGATGGACAAACAGAGAGGGTAAATCAGATATTGGAGGATATGCTTCGGGCATGTGTCTTGGATTTTGGAGCCACTTGGGACAAGAGCTTACCGTACGCTGAATTTTCGTACAACAACAGCTATCAAGCCAGTCTTCAGATGTCTCCTTTTGAAGCCCTATATGGACGTAAGTGCAGAACGCCTCTACTTTGGGATCAAACTGGTGAATCTCAAGTATTCGGAACGGACATCCTTCGAGAAGCTGAAGAGAAGGTACGGATCATCAGAGACCGACTCAAGACAGCCCAATCACGACAGAAGAGCTACGCGGACAATCGACGCCGAGACCTGGTCTTTGAAGAAGGAGATCATGTCTACCTTCGAGTTACACCTCTCCGTGGTACTCAGCGGTTTAACATGAGAGGAAAGTTGGCTCCTCGATATGTTGGACCATTTCCCATTATTCGACGCCAAGGCGAAGTTGCTTATCAGTTGGAACTACCACCCTCATTGGCTGGAGTACATGACGTATTTCACGTGTCCCAACTCAAGAAGTGTCTTCGCGTCCCGGCAGATCAAGTGGATCTACAGCAGTTGGATGTTCAAGAGGATTTGACCTATGTGGAAAAGCCTGTCAAGATATTGGAGGTCAAGGAAAGGATCACCAGGAGTCGGGTCATCCGCTTCTGCAAAGTGCAGTGGAGCAACCATCCGGTAGAGGAAGCTACATGGGAAAAAGAAGATGAGCTCAAGGCTCAGCATCCTGAGTTATTCGAGGATTGATCCGAATCTCGAGGACGAGATTCTCTGTAAGGGGGATAGGATTGTAACACCCCAAGAAATAAAAACAAATAAAATAAAAGAAAAATATTATTTAAATCATTTCTGGATTTTATTATTAAAGAAAATCCTAAAAGAACCCTAATAAAGACAAACAGGGAGAAATATTCAAAATCTAGACTTGAAAATTTTATGGGATGAACTAGAAACCAAAATACAATTTTAGGAATTTTTACAAATTTTTATCAACAGTGATTCAACCCTTAATCAAATATATGAATTACTGGATTTATTTTAAATCAGAAAAGAATTAAAAATGTTTAACAGGCCTCAACCTTCAAAGTGACCGAGCCCAGCCCAGTCCAAACCACCAGCCACCGATGGGTGGGACCGACCTGTCGGCGCTCGCGTCCTCCCTCTCTCTCCTGCCCACGCCCCGCCTGGCCCCACATGGCAGCCTCTCGCCTCCGCTTCCCTCTCTCTGACAGTCGTGGCCCGCCTGTCGGCCCTTCCTTTCTGGTTTCGCCCGCTGATAGGTGGGGGCCACCTGTCAGCTTCGTCTTCTCCATGGAAGGGGATCGCCCCCTTCCTTCTTCCCGGTGATAACCTTCTGGTTTCTCACCGCCGGCCACCCGCGTTCGCCCCGATCGCCCGGATCCCTTTCCCTGGTCGCCACCGCCCCCTTTCCATCCATGGCCGACGCATTTTCACGCTTAGGAAAGCTATCCGCTGCTTTTGGGAACCTCGCCGGAAAAGGAAGGAGCCCTTCGGGTTTCCCGGCATTCCTTGCCATCTGTATGCCGGCGAGGCCTATTTATACCCTCGCCCTCACCGTGCTCAGTCCACACCGCCGTAGCCCGAGCCGTAGCGATCCAGAGCACCGCCACTCCTCTTTTGGGTTTCCCCTCTGCTCCACCTCCGGCGAGCCCTCGCCGTCGATCCCAGCCCCCATCACCCTAGCCACCGCCACCGTCAGGTCCGTAGTCAGCCGACCATCCTCGGCATCCATTCCGTTGGTCATGGACACCGCCGGATCCTCGTCGCCGTCGAACACCCGAAACCCCACCGCCGTCTACGATCGCCGCCGGTCGCTTCCGGACCACCTTCTTCACCGTCGAAGGTATCATCATGATCCCCTTTCCCTCCGCGTTCCATTTTCGCCGTTAGCAAGGCTCCTAGGCCCTCGCCGCCGCCGTCACAGCCGCACCCGAGCCCGCCGTCGCCGGAGACGAAGGGGGTACGCGCCCCTTACGTCGTGCCGTGCCGGATCACTCTCTGGCCGTCCGATCATGATCGGAAGGCTACGATTAAATCCCTTCGGGATTTAATCAGGGCCCTCAGATCTGATCGAAGGGGTACGGTGCCATCTCGGTCGTTGATCGTAACTTAAATCCCTGGAGCAATCTGGTTCATCCACGCGTACCCCTTCGGTCCGTTTTAATCCTGGTCGTCCGATTTCATTAAACCTTCCCGCCTCGCGCCCGATCGCCGGATCCAGATCTAATGGCTCTGGATCAACCGGTCCACGCGCATAGTGCCACGGTCCACTGTGGGCCTGGCTCACCGTGGACCAGAGTCCATTTCCAGTTTAAATAAAATTCTAGAAAATTGTTTAAACTTTGAAAATTCATATCTTGCTCATTTTAACTCCAAATTTCACCATTCAAATTTTGTTAAAACCAGAATATTATTCCCTACACATTAATGCCATAAAAACAGTATGTTTATGTTACCCAAAATAATGTTAATAAATATTTAAATAAAAACCCCTTAGGGATAAATTATTAATTCAGAAAAATAAATTGGAAAGGCCTTAAGAAATATAAGTTTACTGTTTATTCACCAAACATCAGAATAATGAAACTTTATTCCACATAATAAAACCCACAAATATGTATGTTTATTATTTGGTGGATTTTATCTGTTTATTAAATGTGATGTTTATTTTTCCGTATCGAGAAGACTACGAGTTCGTCGAGGAGCCGGAGTTCTACCCCGAGGTTCCTCCATCCCCCTTTGCTGATCAAGGCAAGTCATCGACCACCCCTGTTGAAACAGTTGATCATCATTGAGCCCATGTTTTAATAAAATATCGCTATAACTCATAGGTTAATATTGCATTAGTCCAATAATCAAGCCTTACACTTATATTTATTAGATCCCCGTCCTTGTGTGCAAACCCAAGCCATGCTTATTGAGCCTTAACTCCTTGTCACTCTACAAATATTATATTAGCTAGTGCCCAATGTACCGGCACAACCGCTATAGGATATAAAGAATGAGTCGTAGATAGCTGGATTCTGATATATGAAATTCCCCGTTATTCTCGTCTCTAGACTCTGTTGGAGTTGGCTAAGTTATAAGTATGGTGGGTTCCGGGTGCAAGCTCGGGTTTTGGTTTGTCGCACCCGGGCACTATAAGGACCGATCTGCGGGATCTGTTGCAAAGCACTTCCGTACCAACCACAAGTCTAATGGGTAAGTCCTAACTGGAAGTGTGGAACGATCCGGCTCTCGGCACCATAGTGGAGGGGGCAAGGGGCTAGCCCTCAGGGTGCCTTGTACCGATGATGGATCAAGGGGGGGTATGGTGAGGCACCGACACTTCGGGGCACCATATGAAACCTATAAGAGGGTGCTGTTGAGTCGGGGAAGACCATATGGAAGGTTTTGGCACGAGTTCCCGTGAAATGGGTCATCTCGTTACACTTTGGTGTAGGTGATGAGTGCGTGCCTTGTGGGTACAGTGGTACATCTCTGATCAGAGTAATTTAATCTTTTCGAAAAGCCGAGCCCACGGTCAAGGGCGGGTTGTGTGACTACTCGCAGTTAGTTTACAATTGTTTGAATGATTGAGTTATTCATGGCATGTAAGGACTGTTGTGCGAGGAGGTAAAACGTACTCCTCGAGTTAGAAGATGATGATGCATACACATGTTTACTTTTCAGTACTAATAAATTGATCACATTTAATGCTTTACAATTATGCTTTTCCGCAAAACTAGCCACTTTCTCCCTTGTTGTTACCTTGCATTATATTTGCATTCGGTGGCTTGCTGAGTACATCTGTACTCACCCCGTTGACTTACACCATCAGAGCCCGTCTACCACGAGGAGGATGAAGGTCTGGAGTAGCAACCCAGTCAAGGCAAGACTGGAAGGAGGCGTTCACCTAGGACCCTTGATTTTATTAGTTTCTCTTCACTTTCATTCACTTTTGTATTAATGCGGTCTACGAACCGTGAATGATTGCTCGTATTTTTTACGTGGTCGCATGATGAACGTCTTGTTTTATTGATTTTCTATGGAATTTCAATAAAGTCATGATTTATTAAATCGAGGCGTGACAGAATCTGTTGAGGGCTGCGAGGTGTCCTGTTAACTTCTGGACTTTCTTCAATTTTTCAGGCAGAACCATTCTTTGTAGTGCACTTATCTGTGTCGGGCTAGCTTCGATTCCTCTGCTCGAAACTAAGTACCCTAGCAATTTTCCTGCTTGAGCTCTGAATATACATTTTTCATGATTGAGGCGAACTCCACATACTCGGAGGCTCTCAAAAGTTTCTGCTAAGTCTAGACTATGCTGGTTTTTTAAAGCACTCTTTATTACAATGTCATCCATATAGGCTTCGACATTTCGACCTATTTTGTGACCTAGAGCTTTAGCAATAAGACACGAAAAAGTTGCCCCAACATTTCTCAAACCGAAGGGCATTCAGACATAACAAAATACTCCGAAAGAAGTTATAAAGCACGTCTTGGCCTCGTCTTCATGTTTTAGCTAGATTTGATGATAACCGGAGTATGAATCAAGGGAACTTCGGAGCTCAGAACCATCCATAGAGTCAACAAGTTGATCAATGCGGGGCATGGGGTAGTGGTCTCGTGGGCATGCTTTATTTAGAGAGGTGAAATCAATGCACATGCGCTATTTGCCGGAGCCTTTGTCTTGACGAAGACTAAGTTAGCCAACCACTCCGTGTGGGCCACCTCCCTGATGATTCTAGCTCTTAGCAACTTTTATACCTCTGCCTTAGCGAGGTCTTCTCTTTCAGTTGACAATTTGTGGATCCCTTGGTGAATTGGTCGAGCCTTAGGGTTAACGAGCAAACTATGTTCAATAATGCTCCGGTCAACTCCGGGGATATCTTCGTCTAAATAGGCGAAGATATCTAGATTTTCTCGAACTACTTCTTCTAGCAAAGTAGCAATTTCCAAATGCAGCCCCTTACCAAACTGAATGGGGTATTCTTTGCCTTCTTTGATAATGATCCTTGTGACTACATCACCTTCGAGGCTTGGTTTGAGGGAAGGGTTCTTTGGAGGGTCCAAGGACCCCGAAGCCTCCTCCGAGGGTTCTTGCACACTATTTACCTGTCGAGGATCGATAGGTGGACTATGGCCATATTCCTCTCTCTAAACTGCAGCCTGGTATCCTGGAATTGTAAGAACTCCACCTTGCGTGGGCATTTTGAGACACAAATAATTGTTGTGTGCCACAGCTCCAGATTGGTTTAGCATCCCTCGCCCAAAGATTGTGTTGTAGGCGTACGGTGCATCGACAACGTCAAAGATGACTTCCTCAACTCTAGCCAAGGGCCCCTCGCTAAAAGCAACCTCGAGGCCTATTTGGCCGAGGGCATCGAGAGGAGGGCCTGTGAAGCCTTGGAGTGGGCGGGCTGCTCGAAGAAAATGCATTCGAGGGATACACATTTGATTGAAGGCTTGGACGAAGAGTATATCAGCAGAGCTTCCACCGTCGACTAATATCCTTTGAACTTCCACTCCTGCGATATCAGCTGAAATGATAAGGGGGTCAGCATGGGGGAATTTCACCCCTACAGCATCATGGGTAGAGAATGAAATGGGCACATGGGACCACTCGGGTATTTCTGCAGACGAGTTCGAAGTCCCTATATGCTCTACTTCCCGAACATATTCTCTTCGTTGACGCTTCGACATATTAGCGAGGGTCCCTCACCTGGAGATGGGTAAGACCACTCGCTTGCCATGATCTTGAGGGTCTTCTTGCTTCGGTGGTGGCATAATGTTGGAAACCGGAAGTTGTGTAGGACCAAAAGTAGTGACCAGAGGGGGGTGAATGGGCGCCTTAAAAATTTTGTGAATCAATGGCCTTTTCCCAACACCCAACGCACCTCAACACACAACCAGCTGAAACTTAGTAGATCTAAAAGCAAGAAAATAATCTAGCCTAAAAACAATCGGTGTCCTAATCGAGAAGACACCAACACAGTGTTGAAAGGAAAATTAAAATAACTCACACCATCAATGACATCTCCACAAAAACTTTCATCAAATCATAGTAAAATATCTGGTGCATAACCACTATCCATGGATCATTAACATTTTATATCATACAATACCAATAAGAATCTACTCAAAAATAAATAGTAAAATTTAAATCCTTAAGAGAGCACAACTTTTAATACATCTGATCCAAACATGAAATAAATCACTAAACGAGCAGTGTATTTATCTCAGATTAAATAACTAACAAAACTGAAATAGATGAATTAACAAGCTCTAATATTCTAATCAAAATATTGCAGATGCTAGATGATGAAAACGTGAAGAAGAAACATGTTCCAGTGTTTCGTACCTTGATTCGTGTGCATGATCCTCTGTCTTCATGAAAGCCGCTCCTGGTTCTTGGTTTCTCCGCCCACGTGTCGCGATTTTCTGCTACCGTGCGAAGTCGCTGTGCACAGAAGATCCCGCGCCGCTGCTGCTGCGTGAGTCTCCATGCCAGGCTGAAGCACCGTGCCGTGCTGCTCTTTGCCACAGCCGCACGCAAGCTACGCTAGCTGCCGCGCTAGGTTGCCACGCTAGCTGGCCAGCTGTGCTAGCTGCTGCACAAGGCTAGGCACGCAATAGCCGCTACCGGCTAGCCACACTGCAGCGCTGCTAGCTGCCGACAAGACAAGTGGCCAGAAAAAATTTGCTCGGAGAGAACAATCGCACCGAGAGAAAAAAGAAACACAAACGGCGGCGGGGATTTCTGAGCGAGATGATAAAACACGCCGGTGGTGGAGAAGAAGAAAATGGTGAAAAGTGACCCAAAATTTGGAATTGGTAAAGTGTTTTCTGAAAATGGGTAACTCTAACCCTAGGGTATTGGGGCCCTTTTACAGGCAGCCCAGTAAATGGGAAAATGCAAAAATACCCCTAGGGTTTTTACAGACACGGGAATAAAAATGGAAAAGACCGAAATACCCTTAGGATTTTTAACAGACTCGACTGACAGACTGTGGGCCTAAAGGCAAAATAGTAAAAACCTAAATAAAGATAACTTATCCTAATGCGGAGCTTTCGTAGCAGCTACGGCTTCGCCTAAGAACGGTCAGATCCAAGATCAGCAGTCAGTTTTGCGCCGAAACTGACAGCGTCCACCGTCTTCGCACTAGGTACCCAGATTGGGTCGGCCCGATTCCACAGCTCCCTCAGCCCGGCAATCGCTCACCGCCCATGTACCTGAGTCAATCCCGGTCAATAGCCCAGTGGATCCTTTGCTGCTTCTAGCCCATGTACCCGGATTGGGCCAGCTCGACTTCGCGGCCCCTCTACCCGACAGTCACTCGCTGCCCGTGTACCTAAGTCACATGCGGCCTAGACACAGCAGGTCTTCTCTTCTCTTCATGTCCTCTTTGACTTCCGTTGACAATCACTCATCACATCTGGAGCCATGAGGCCCATGCTTTTCAACATGGCTCCTCAATCTCCCCCTTGATGAGTGCATTATCAACACTTCTCTTCATCAGCTCTCCAGTACATGCAACCACATGTGGAAACATGAAAACAAACCACAAGAAAATAGAGAAGAAGAAAATAAAATAAAAGTTTAACCCTAATGACCAAAAGCCAAACAAAAGCGAGAAACGGTCATTATGGTTAATCAAAAATAAAAACTCAAAACGAGTGCCATCTCAGAATTATCAACAAGGATATCCAAAGAGTAAAGGCAAAAGAAACTAAAAACTCCCCCTGAAACAAATCTCAGAGAAAGACAAAACTCCCACTAAACTCATCTAAAAGATCAAGTAACCCAAAATTTCTCCCCCTTGTTGACAAAAGGACTCATCAAGCGAGACTAAATGCACTCTAAAGAGACACAGACTCAAACTCCCCTTGAAATGCAGGTCCCCCTCAAAATATGCAATGAATGCAACTGGGGTGCAGGTAGAGTGTAAAAAGCATGCTTCTCAGATTTGATTGACTGCAATTACAACATCTAACAGGTATAGAAAAAGACATACTATCTAAGACACATGGCATGATCAGTGCAACATATGATATCTAAAGAAAATCATTAGCACACATTTTTCAATTTTTGCAAACAAAAACATCACCACATTTTCTAGTAGACAAGCAAGGTAAAGCATGAGATGCAAAAGCTAACTAATATCTACCAAGATAAGCATTGTCCAGAACAAAGTGCTTTAGCCAACTTGTTATCCTTTTTAAATTTCAGGCTTTTTCTTTTCCTTTTTCATTTTTGCCAGGGGTTATTTGCATGTCAAAATTTATGCTAACCGACCAATTCAAGTCTAGGCCAAAACTGGACCATCAGAAGCTTAAGACATTGGTCTTGGCATACATTACACTGTCCTAGTTCATACCAAAGTGCTATGGTAAGTAGTCCAGAACAATGCAATGCGACAAAGCAAACCCACCTGGATCTTTTCAAATTATGCATAAAAGGCATGGCTTTTTCATTTTTTATGATTTTTATCATTTTTATAGCACATTTTCCATGTTAAAGAATAAAGATGTCCAAGTTGCATATCTTCATCTAAGTGAGGAACTAGCTACCAGGCATGTAAAAGATAGCAAAAGCACTCACCCTACACATGCTAGTTACCAGAAGCAATGGTGATCATTTTTCAACTTTAAAGCATAAAAGTCATGCATATGACAGATATCAGACATATCATGTGAACTCAAGCAAAGCATGATCATCGACAAGTAATCAAAAGCATATACTAGCTAGAGTAAGTAAAGCAGATCAATCATATAACAGAAGCGAAGAACCAAGAAATTGACAAGTACCGGAAGTCGACTTGCGATCTAGCCGGCACCCACCAAAGTCAGTGTCGGAAAAGCCAGATAAATCAAGAGACGATAATGCTGAATAATAAAGACCTAGATCGGGCGCATAGGTAAGGTACCTAAAAATGCGCTTGATAGCCTGCCGATGAGACGCGCGTGGTGAAGACTGAAAGTGCGCGCACAGTCCCACGGCAAACTGAATATCTGGCCTTGTCACCGTCAAGTACAGCAGTGAGCCGATCATCCCTCGATACTCTCTTTCATTGACCTTGATGCTGCTCTCATCCTTGTCCAGGCCCCTAGATGTACCCATTGGGGTCATCTGAGGCTTCGGCTCTCCACCAAAGTGAAATTTCTTCAGCATGTCCCACGTGTACTTACTCTGGTGGATGAAGATGTCGTCCTTGGTCTGCTTGATCTAGAGCCCTAGGAAATACTTGAGCTCACCCATGAGGCTCATCTCAAACTCACTGTGCATATGCTCAGAAAACATGGACACAAGTGCATTAGTAGAACCACCAAAAATAATATCGTCCACGTAAATCTGAGCAATCAAAAAATTTGAGCCATCTCTGAGCAAGAAAAGTGTTTTGTCCACAGAACCCATCACAAAGCCCTTCCCCAACAAAAACTGCTTCAACTGGTCATACCAAGCCCTAGGGGCTTGCTTCAGACCATATAAAGCTTTCTGCAGCTTAAAAACATGTCGAGGAAACTTAGGATTCTCAAAACTGGGGGGCTTCCTAACATAGACCTCCTCCTCTATGTACCCGTTCAGAAAAGCACTCTTGACATCCATTTGAAAAGGCTTAAACCTCTTAGAAGTGGCAAAAGCCAAAAGAATGTGAATGGACTCAAGACGGGCAACAGGGGTGAAAGTCTCCTCAAAATCAATACCCTCTTTCTGGCAGAAACCCTGGGCAACTAGTCGAGCTTTGTTGCGCACCACAACCCCATCTTCACCTTGCTTGTTTTTGAACACCCACTTGGTGCCTATGGGGTTGCATCCGGGTGACAGCTCAACAAGTGTCCAAACCCGATTGCGGACAAAATTCTCAAGCTCTTCTTGCATAGCATTAATCCAATTCGAATCAGAAAGAGCATGAGAAACATCTCTAGGCTCAAAAGAGGCAACAAACACAGACTCAGCAAACACAGCAAGCGAGTCAACACAAGAGCACAAAGTTCTCTCGGTAAGATCACTAATGATGAGCTCTGAGGGGTGATCATGCTGAACTTCTCGGGATCCCAGGTGATCTGAAGTCACCTCACCGGAGTCAGCAGCTGGCACCTCTGGACTCGACTGAGGGGGCTCGATCGAAGTGGAAGAAGTGATCAGAGGTCCGCCCTCGTCCTCAGTCGAAGTCTCAGAAGGTGTGGGGTCTGCAGGCTGTGCAGAAGGCCCACCCTCATCAATAGCTGGAACGTCATCATCTTCCTCGAAGATGGACTCTCCAAGCTCATCATCTTTAGAAAGCTCAAAATAAGGAGTCAATGAAGGCAAGGACTCATCAAAAGAAACCTCGCAAGTCTCGATAAGCTGCTGGGAGTCGAGGTTCCAAACACGGAAGCCTCGAGAATGCAAAGCATAACCAAGAAAAACTCCATCCCAGCAACGAGACTCAAACATGTCCAAATGCCCTCCCTTCTTGAGCACAAAGCACTTGCAGCCAAACGCTCGCAAGTGCCTCACCTTAGGTTGTCTGCCAAACCGCAACTCATATGAAGTCTTACCTTAGTAAGCTCTAAGAAAAATGCGGTTGGCTAGATAGCAAGCCGTGTTCATGGCTTCAGCCCAAAAGCGCCTCGGAGTCCTATGCTCATTGAGCATCATCGTGGCCATCTCGACTAGCGTGTGGTTCTTTCTTTCCACAACGCTGTTCTGTGGGGGAGTGTAAGGAGAAGAAAATTGATGATCAAGACCCTGATCACTACAGAAGCTGACGAACTGAGAGTTCTTGAACTCAGAGCCATTGTTAGAGTGAATTGCTCGCATCCGACCATTGTTCTCGTTCTTCAGCTTCAAAATCAGGTCATGAACAAACAGAAAAGTCTCATCCTTAGACTCTAAGAAGAAAACCCACGAGAATCGAGAAAAATCATCAACTATCACAAGCGCGTACCACTTTCCACCGACTGAGCGTACCCAAGCTAGACCAACAGTGTCCATGTGTAACAGCTCTCCCGGGTACGAAGTCATCACCTGAGTCATAGGTGAGTGAGAAACGACAACCATTTTCCCGTGACGGCAGGGATGGCAAACTAGATTCTTCTCCATCTTAAGCTTGGGCAATCCTCGAATGAGGTCCATAGAGCTCAATCTGACTAGCAGATCAAAACTCAAATGGCCTAACCTCCTATGCCACTTCCAAAGCTCAGAGGAGGATCCAGCAATCAAACAACAAGAAGGGCCAAAAGAACTAGAGAAGTAAATTTGAAAAACCTTACCGAAGGGTAAGATCTGGCAAACCAAAGACCCTCTAGAATCAACCACAGAAGACATACCCTTCTTAAAACGAATCTCCAAACCATCCTCAAGAAGTTGCGAGACAGAAATCAAATTGAAATTCAAGTTTCCAACCAAAGCAACATTCTTCAAAGAAAAATGGTCAGAGATGCGAATTGAACTAATGTTGTGTACCTTCCCTTGACCACTGTTCCTGAAAGTGATATACTCTTTGGAGCTTGGGGGATAGAGGCTGAAGAACCATCTGCAATGTCCCGTCATGTGGCGAGAGCATCCTGAATCCATGATCCACATGTCCTCCAGTCCTCGATCCTTTTCATCGTCGTCGTCGTCGGAGTTGTTGGGGGAGCCCTTCTCTTCCTTATCCCCAAGAGCCATTGAGCAGAAGCTCTTGCGGGATCTTCGGCGGTGATGTGAGCGGCTCTTCGGCCTGTCCCCGATGGCCATGAAGCATAGGCCCACTGGATCGTCCTTGTCCTTCCCCTTCCTGATCACGATCTCCTCATCGCTTGAGCTTGATGAAGAGGAAGAAGACAAAGACTGCTTGGAGTAGCTTCTCTCCATCTCGGCGAAGAAGACCTTGTCTTGCTTCTTGTTCTCATGCCGGTAGTCCTTCAGGGCCTTTCGGAAGAATCTTGTCTTGGGTTTGCCCTTGGTGAAGGAGGAGCTGTCGTGCTTGCCAGAGTCATAGGAGCCACCACTGGTACCCTTCTTGTGACCATTGCGCTTGGGGCAGTCGGTGATGAAATGACCTGGATCACCACACTCAAAGCATCCAGATTTTGTGATGTGTCTTTTGAACATTCGCTTATCATAGACACGATGCACCCGGTTGTTAAACAGACACAGATCATCATCTCCTAGTGACTCAAGCTGGTCCTCAGTGATAGACATCAAGGAGAATGTAGCACAACTCACAGAAGAAGAGTCAGCAGAAGGAGTCACAAGGGCCAGGGTTTTTGATCTAGAGCCAGTGAGATTTGATCTCAACTGGATATCAACCTTTGTGGCCTTGAGCTTGCTGAACAACTCTGAAATTGTCAAGGTATCATAAGAGGTGCTCTCAATGATAGAGGATACCTTGATCTCCCAGATCTTAGCGTCCAAGGTATGAAGAACCTTGAGCGCCTACTCAAGATCTGAGACCAGCTGAACTCCCTCGGCCTTGTTGGCTCGAAGCTTGTTGATGATTGATTGAAAACGACTAAACAAGGCTTCAACAGATTCACCCGGCTTCTGTGTGAAATTTTCATATTCACGCTGGTAGGTCTGATAGAGCCGAGCCTTGACCTGGGCTGGCCCCTCATGGTGTGCCTGGAGGGTAGCCCATATCTCTCTAGCAGTGCTGAGATGGCTCACACGCTCAAATTCAGTGGGACCTAAACTAGAAAACAAAATGTTCACCACTTTGTTGCTGTTCTGATGCTAGGCGATTATATCGGGGGATGTACGCTCAGCAACAGGCAATATGGTGAAAGTAGCGTGAACACAAATGTCCCAAATGTCTGAGCTCTGGCTCATGAGATAGGCTCGCATGCGAGTCTTCCAATAAGTATAGCCAAAAGCTTCTAGGGATGGGACCTTTCCAGAAGAATTCATGATCACTACCTGGGTTTAGAACCGGTTAAGGTATGGAAAAACCCTAACTAGGCTCTGATACCAATTGTAGAACCAAAAGTAGCGACCAGAGGGGGTGAATGGGCGCCTTAAAAATTCTTGCAAATCAATGGCCTTTTCCCAACACCCAACGCACCTCAACACACAACTAGCTGAAACTTAGCAGATCTTAAAGCAAGAAAATAATCTAGCCTAAAAACAACCGGTGTCCTAATCGAGAAGACACCAACACAGTGTTGAAAGGCAGATTAAAATAACTCACACCATCAATGACATCTCCACAAAAACTTTCATCAAATCATAGTAAAAATATCTAGTGCGTAACCACTATCCATGGATCATTAACATTTCATCTCATACAATACCAACAAGAATCTACTCAAAAATAAACAGTAAAATTTAAATCCTTAAGAGAGCACAACTTTTAATACATCTGATCCAAACAAGAAATAAATCACTAAATGAGCAGTGTATTTATCTCAGATTAAATAACTAACAAAACTAAAATAGATGAACTAACAAGCTCTAATATTCTAATCAAAATACTGCAGATGCTAGATGATGAAAACGTGAAGAAGAAACATGTTCTAGTGTTTCGTACCTCGATTCGCATGCACGATCCTCTGTCTTCGTGAAAGCCGCTCCTGGTTCTTGGCTTCTCTGCCCACGTGTCGCGATTTTCTGCTCCCGTGTGAAGCCACTGAGCACAGAAGATCTCACGCCGCTGCTGCTGTGTGAGTCCCCGTGCTAGGCTGAAGCACCGTTCCATGCTGCTCTTTGCCACAGCCGCACGCAAGCTACGCTAGCTGCCGGGCTAGGCTGCCACGCTAGCTAGCCGGCTGCGCTAGCTACTGCACAAGGCTAGGCACGCAATAGCCACTGTCGGCTAGCCACACTGCAGCACTGCTAGCTGCCGACAAGACAAGTGGCCAGAAAAAAATTGCTCGGAGAGAACAATCACACCGAGAGAAAAACGAAACACAAACGGTGGCGGGGATTTCTGAGCGAGATGATAAAACACGCCGGCGGCGGAGAAAAAGAAAACAGTGAAAAGTGACCCAAAATTTGGAATTGGTAAAGTGTTTTCTGAAAATGGGTAACCCTAACCCTACGGTATTGGGGCCCTTTTATAGGCAGCCCAATAAATGGGAAAATGCAAAAATACCCCTTGGGTTTTTACAGACACGGGAATAAAAATGGAAAAGACCGAAATGCCCTTAGGATTTTTTACAGATTCGACTGACAGACTGTGGGCCTAAAGGCAAAATAATAAAAACCTAATGTTGTAGCAATTGTGTTAGCTACAGCACAGGTTTTGTATGTGTGTATAATGTGTAAAATGAACCTCGAAGGGTTCTTTCAGAAGGAGAAAAGATTTATACTGGTTCGGACCTCCCCTAAGGGATAATAGCCCTACGTCCAGTTTGTGGTGGATTAGGCATAATATGCCTCGGTTGAGTCTAATGAATCCAAGAGCTCTCATGGCCCTGGGAGCAGCTGACCTATTACAAGGGCATGACCCTGCTTTTATAGGCACGCGGGCCAAAGGAAAAGACCTAAATGCCCTCGATAAGTCATAAGCTTGATAGGGGCAAAGATGGAAAAAAGGCTAGTCTACTGTACAAAGTGCTTTATAGCTTTACAGGTGTGTCAGATAAACGTCACTTATTGACCAACTAAATGACATATTAGGGGCAGAGGGGCCCCTGATATGATTTCTACACTATAGCGAGGTATAGATATTTTCTGGGTTTGGAGCAGAGACTGGAGTTCTTCAGGCGGAGGCTGCGTAGAAGGCTTCGAAGTACACTCTAAAGTGGGCTTCGAAGTATACTCTGAACCAAACTCCGAACTAGGTTCTCGGAGACATAGCTTTGAATCAGCTATAAAGGGTCCGGAGACTAGCTCTGAGGAACTCTGAAAGGAGCTCGAGGGTTAACTCTGAACAAAGCTCGAAGGTTAACTCCGAAGTTAGCCCGGAGGATAACTTCGAAACCAGCCTAAGACTTAGCTTCTAGCAAACCTCAAGGGAGCTTTGGGGCTTCACTCCGGAGGGATCCGAAAGGGGTTCGGAGGCCTCGCTCTAGAGGACTCCGAATAGAACTTTGAGATTTAGAAATAACTTCACCTGAGAGGAACATGCTTCGACAGTGTTGGGCTCCGGGCCGAAAGTCATCGGAGGCTGACATCATTTGGCCCATGATCAAGGGAAAATTTATTCCCCCAACAGTAGCCCCTCGCTTGCAGGCCTTCGGGATGAAGGGGTGCGTGTGCCCTTGGGACAAATGACAGTAAAAATTGCAACTTCAGAGAAAACAGGCCTTCTGAGCTTGGACCGAAGGTGGCTTCGACTTGAGCAGGTAATAATTGCCTGCGTCAGCTGTCAGAACGACCTCGGGGAGATCAATTGACTTCGCAACGGCTATAAAATTGACCGTTACAGTGCGCTAGTTCGCTTCAGCTTCGCAGGAGGCCCACCTATCAGTGGCTTCGGCAGGGGAACCGTCGGGATTTTTACCGCTATAAATAGGGGTTTACCGCACACGGCTTCGACACACCTCTCATTTGCTCTCTTCTCAACGCCTTGCATCCTTCGCTCTCTTCTCCTCCTTCCTAGCTTTGCGCGGAGCCCACCTCGCAAGCTTTAGCGCCCTTCACATTGAAGCTCCACAAAAATGCCGAAGAAAGTTGCTTCGAAGGCTTTGGCCTTGGGCTTGAGCTCGAGCTCCGCCCAAGCACAGGCAGCGGTAGCAGCGGCAGCGAAGCCTGCAGCGAGGCGGTTGGGGCCGAAGGATCTCCGATCGCCATCAGATAAGTTCGAGCAAACCTTGGAGATGAGGGCCTCGATCTCGACAGAGGAGTCTGTCCGAAGGGCCTGCACGGGGAAGATCTCACCAAAGATCCAACTTCGGGTGCCTGAGAAGTCGGAGGCCATACCGAGGCCTCAGGCTGACTAAGTGGTGCTGTTCGAGGCCTTCTTTGAAGTCGGCCTCAGATTGCCAGCCGTGGGGATGCTGAGTGAAGTCCTGAAGGCTTACAACCTAGAGCTTCCTCAGCTGTCTCCCAACGCCGTGGCGAGGCTTACAGTATTTGAATTGGCCATGAGGGCCAAAGGCTGCGAGGGATGCGCCGACGTCTTCGTTGCTCTTCATGACGCCAACTTCCAACCGAAGCCGAGGGAGGGTGCAGACCACATCAAGAGGGCTTTGGCCTTTGGAAGTGCTAACTTCCATCTTCGGAGGGAGTACCAAGATGCCTTCCTAGCGAGGGCTGCCAACAGCAAATGGTACTCGAGGTGGGATCAAGAGTGGTTCTACGCCTCCATCGGCGCGAACTCTCCCCTTCGGAGTACCAACACACTTATCTCTTACTAGCGCAAAGGCGTGGTGAAGACTAGCTTCGACACCCTTCGCTCGAGGATCCTGCTCCTTCGGAAGGTGGCCGCGAAGATGAGCATGAGGGATCTCACGGAGGAGTTTATCACCCTCCTGCTCAGCCCCCTTGCGCGCTCTTGGCCGGAGGGCCTCTTCCAACCTTCGGACCGAGGGGGCCTAAACGAGGTGGCAACAGAACGCCTTGGTAAGACTTTGAAGCCTTTCCACTTTCATACTTCGCCAAAAAACTTTACTCTGACTTGGAATTTTGATGAAGCCGCTCTTGAAGTGAGGACTCCAGAGGAGGCCATCATGGCGGCGGAGCGTGTTGTCGGGGCCCCGACACCTGAGGAGCAGGCCCAACAGCTTTCTCTGGTGGGGACCTGGGAGCACTGGAACAGGGTGTGGACCCTGCTCAGCATCGAGGAGGTCCAGGCTCTGCTAGACTTCTCCCACCTTGTACCTTCGACAACCGGCTCCAAGAGTAAGAGGGGGGACGACGATGAGCCCGAAGCTTCGAGGGTTCGGTCGGAGGTCCCTGCGACTGAAGCCCCTACTCCAGAGGAGGCAATGGTCGTGAACCCTCAAACAGAAGCGGAGCCAGCAGGGGCTCCGGCAGCAGCTACCGAGGTGGTAGCGAAGACCTCGATGGTGATGACTTCGGGCGCGGAGGTTGAAGCGCTAGCTTCGCAGCAAAAGGATTGGGGGCACACATCGACCCTTCTACCGTCGAAGACATCTCCGACGAAGGTAAACACTTTAAACATACTTCTCTTTTATGTGGATATTGACTTGAAATTTTTTGCAGAAGATGATGTCGGTGCGAGGCCCACCGCACCAAAGCCAACAGAGGCTTCCGGCAGCAGCAGCAGCGGTTCATAGTCCGACAGCTCCTCGTCTGAAGAAGACGGAGGCAGCGGTCACGACGAAGGGGACTCCCGAGACGATGAGCACGTCGAGGTGGTGGACCAAAGCCCAGCTCCGCCGAAGCCTGTTTAGGAGGTTGAGGTGGAGGAAATTGTCCGGCCTCTGCTGCTGAAGGGGGCCATGATGGAGGCAGCCATCCATGACTTCCGTGAGGGCTACGCGGCTGCGGAGGCAGGAGGCTTGGTGGCTCAACTCAGCCACTCGAGCCCCATGGACCTCTTTATCAACGCAAACGAAGCCCTCATCTAGGTGAGTGAAGTCCTATGCAGCCTTCAAGTCGTACTTTGGTCTTCGATCAACACTTATGATTTTCTTGAACTCTTTCAGGCCTTCGCACTGAACGCTGCAGCGTCAACCTCTACGGACAGGCGGATGACGCGCTTGGCGGAGGAGAGGGACGCCCTCCGACGCGAAGTCTAGATGGAAGCCGAGAAGTGAAGGCGAGTCGAAGCCTCAGCCGAGGCAGCAAGGGCTGAGGCTGACAAGGCAAGGGAAGCCTTGGCCTCGGAGACCGACAGGCTCCGAGCAGAGCTTCGAGCTGCGAAGGATGCTGGGGCTCAGCTAGAGGAGGAGAACTCCAAGCTTCGCCAAGCTGGCCATTGCCTTGAAAACTTCGTCGTTGCCAACGTTGACGAAGCCACTCTGAGTTTGACCGAGGTCCTCGAACAAATAGGGACCGAGTGTCGGGCTCCAGACTTCGGCAGTCAGTACCCAATTGGAGACCGCGTCGATTTTTTGAAGGTGGTGGACTGGTGGCTGCGACGGCGGAGCAATCTCTGAAGGGCTTCGCCTTGATGGTCGGCCGAGTGGCGGGTCAAGGGGTGTTGAAAATGCTTCACGACGTGGGGTGCAACCACCTCGAGGCAGTGACCTCGGTGACTACGGCGGCCTTCGGAGGCCAACACATGGTGACACCTCCGGCAGACGTCCGCGGAGCCTGGCGCCATCTTCAGGAGCCTTGGAAGGCCCAAGACTGCGAAGCAGTCCTCGAACTCCAGAAGGTCATCCGTCTTCGCCGAGCCAGGGCACATGCCTCACCAGCTCATCCTTAGACGTCGGCACCTCCGCCTCCGAAGGTGTAGATCTCCTTAGGCTCCATGTAATTCTTAGTTGTAGGTTTGTAAAAACTTATAAGTTTATTAATATAAATGCGGGGGTACTTTATACCTGCCCAGGCTCATCCTTCGAATGTTGACCTCGAAGTACTTGAGGACTCTAAAGAACTTCGCCAATTGTGGGTGGCCCTCGAGGTAGCTAGGTCCGAAGGCCCCCTCGGTTTAAACTTCCGAGGGGGCCTAATGGTGAAGCCATCCCCGAAGTAGCCCAGGAGCTGCTGGCTACCATGAATACAGAGCCCCTTCGGAGTTCTTCCTCCTCTCCATACTTAAGCTACTTCGCAGTAGACTCACGTAGTGAGGGGGTACAACCTTCGTGAACGTCCTTGGCAGGCGATGAAGCCTTAGACTTTTCTGCCTTCAACACGGCACCGCCTGCCTTGCAGACTTGGACAAACCTGCAAAGTGGAAGATGAGGTCTGCGGGCTTCAGGGCATGGACGAACTAGACATGGGAGAGTAGGCTCCGACGAGGCTTCGTCCAGCCGAAGGGGCCCTGGCCAAAAGAAGGGCAAGCAAGGGTTGGGGCCTCGAGGTCGCTTTTTCTTAGGCTTAGATACAAACTACTCATAATTTTGTTTTCGAAGTATATTTGTAACATACTTCTCAATTATCATTCAATGAATGGAATTTGTTGTTTTTGCATACTTCATCTGCATGCTTTGCATGATTTGATGGCTTCGAATGTTTTAGCTTGTCACGCTCGTACTGCGCATTACATTCGCACACTTCGCATACATACTTCCCCCTTTGCTCGTGGCAGCTAGGGACTTAGTCGATGCTGGTGAGGGCAATTAAAAATGCGAAGGGGTGAGCCTTTTGGCAGCTTCAGATGCTTATATCACATCGAGTGAAGGCCTCTTTTGGGCTTCGAATGCATTAATTTGGAGCGAAGCAAGGCTTCAGCGAAGCCAAATTAAGTGAAGCATGCTTCGCATGCTTGGATTTAGATGTTGTGCGTGAGCAAAGCTCTGAAACGCACTTAGATTTTAAGCGAAGTATGACTTCGAAATGCTTAAATTTTAGATTAGATTTTAACACGGGAAGCAAGGCTTCGAAGCGTGTTTAGATAGCAAAGCAAGGCTTCGGAGCTTGATTTTGTACTGAGAATGGATATTTGGTGTGGATTCACCGAACCTGTGATTGTGAGCTGCCTTCGCTCTGAGCCACCTTCGACTCTGAATACTGAGAACGAATCTCGGGATTCTGGGATACATTAAGTCGGTGTCCTTTGTATCCCGGACGCATCAGGTCGATGACCTGGAGTCCTTGGATGCATCGGGCCAGTGGCCCGGAGTCCTTTAGCCCACTGCTATGGGCCCGGAGGCACTGTGTAGCCTTCAGAGAGGTGCTCCAGATTTTGTAAAGCGAAGCAAGGTTTCGAATTTTAAATAAGATTGAACAAAGTTTTGCTTTAAAGTCGAAGCAAGGCTTCGATTTTAAGGTGAAGTAGGGCTTCGATTTCATACTAAAATAATTGGAAATTTGTACATCGAAGTGGTACTTCGGACTATGTACATACCTCGTAAAGCGGGTGAAAAAACTTGTCTCGTAGCCCCTTGGGGCTCTGACGGCCTTCAACACGCGAAGCGGAGCTCCTTGCTGGGGAGTGAGCTTTGAAGCGCAAAGGATGGAGGAAGGCGAAGAAGGGCTTCGAACTGCACCCGAAGCCCGTTATCGGAGGGTGCGCGAAGCAAGCAAGCTTCAAAGCTCCCCCCTCTAGCGCACTTCGAATTGCAGATAGTGGCAGAGAACTTAGCTTTTAGGACTAAGGTCCCCACGGACATCGTCAACTGTTGTAGCAATTGTGTTAGCTACAACATAGGTTTTGTATGTGTGTATAATGTGTAAAATGAACCTCGAAGGGTTCTTTCAGAAGGAGAAAAGATTTATACTGGTTCGGACCTCCCCTAAGGGATAATAGCCCTATGTCCAGTTTGTGGTGGATTAGGCATAATATGCGTCGGTTGAGTCTAATGAATCCAGGAGCTCTCATGGCCCTAGGAGAAGCTGACCTATTACAAGGGCTTGGCCCTGCTTTATAGGCACGCAAGCCAAAGGAAAAGACCTAAATGCCCTCTATAAGTCATAGGCTTGATAGGGGCAAAGAAGGAAAAAGGCTAGTCTACTGTACAAAGTGCTTTACATCTTTACAGAAGTGTCAGATAAACGTCATTTCTTGACCAGCTAAACGACATATTAGGGGCAGAGGGGCCCCTGGTATGACTTCTACACTGTAGCGAGGTACAGATATTTTCTAGGTTCGGAGCAGAGGCCGAAGTTCTTCAGGCGGAGGCTGCGTAGAAGGCTTCGAAGTACACTCCGAAGTGGGCTTTGAAGTATACTTCGAACCGAACTCCGAAATGGGTTCTCGGAGACTTAGCTTCGAATCAACTATAAAGGGTCCGGAGACTGGCTCTGAGGAACTCTGAAAGGAGCTCGAAGGTTAACTCCGAAGTTAGCCTGGAGGATAACTTCGAAACCAGCCTGAGACTTAGCTTCTGGCAAACTTCAAGGGAGCTTGGGGGCTTCGCTCCGAAGGGCTCCGAAAGGGGTTTGGAGGCCTCGCTCCAGGGGACTCCGAATAGAACTTTGAGACTTAGAAATAACTTCACCTGAAAGGAACATGCTTCGACAGTGTTGGGCTCTGGGCCAAAGGTCATCAGAGGCTAACATCATTTGGCCCCTGTTCAAGGGAAAACTTATTCCGCCAACACCTAAATAAAGATAATTTGTCCTGATGCAGAGCTTTGGTAGAAGCTACGGCTTCGCCTCAAAATGGTCAGATCCGAGATCAGCAGTCAGTTTTGCGCCGAAACTGACAAAGTGTCCACCGTCTTTGCACCGGGTACCTGGATTGGGCCGGCCCGATTCCATAGCTCCCTCAGCCCGGCAATCGCTCGCAGCACGTGTACCTGAGTCAATCCCAGTCAACAGCCCAATGGATCATCTACTGCTCCTAGCCCATGTACCCGTATTGGGCCAGCCTGACTTCACGGCCCCTCTGCCCGACAGTCGCTCGCTGCTCGTGTACCTGAGTCACATGCGGCCCAGACACAGCAGGTCTTCTCTTCTCTTCATGTCCTCTTTGACTTCCGTTGACAATCACTTATCACATCTGGAGCCATTAGGCCCATGCTTTTCAACATGGCTCCTCAAGTTGTATGGGAGTTTCAGGATTGCCTGCCCGCCCGACAGCTTGTACGGGCTCCAGTATTGCTGCCGGAGGAGCTTGATTTGTAGTGCCTCGCCCTGAGTTTCTCCCCAGATACTCACCCCGGAGATCCAGTATAGACTTACAATCTTTGGTGGCATGGCTTCTGTTTCACCATGCACACAACAAAAAAGAGTCTGGCCCCGGCCAGCCGGTTTTTCTAGTGGCTTCGAGCCACTAGCTTTATTGTCTTGAGTCTATTGATAGTTGGAGGACATCTTCCGCGTGGAGGGGGCAATATTCAACACTTCGGAGCGAATGTGCTTCCTTCCTCTTCTCTGATCGTTAGCACGATTATCAAGGAGGGCCTGCGGAGGATTCGGAGCCCCTGGCTCCAGCTTGACTTCTTGGGGGAGGGGTGGTGTGGATACCATAGTTGTCTGGAGGCATCCCTCTTCTGCCTTGGCATACTATTTGAAGTATGCCCTCAATTGAACTACTGAAGACACTGGCTTTCGGTGAAGTTTGCTAAGGAGGTTGGGATTCATAACACCTTCACGTGCCGCATCCACCACAGACGATGTGGAGAACCCTTTTATTTAGGACTTGGTGTGGGCGAAGCACGTGAAGTATTCTCGAAGAGTTTCTCCTGCCTGCTGCTTCACCTGAAAAAGGCTTCTAGTAGACATCGGGGCTCGAAAAGTCCCCTGGAAATTGCTCACAAATTTCCTCTTCAACCGCTCCCATGACTTAATTGATCCTGGCTTTAGAGACCAGAACCAACGAAGGGCTACACCTTCTAATGCGAGGGGGAAACACTTTGACATCATAGTTCGGACCCCTCCGCTGGCTTCTATTAGAACGGCGTAAGAGCGAGAAAATTCTTCGAGATCAGACCCTCCGGAGTACTTGTGTATCTTCGAGGCTCAAAACCTGGGATCGAAGCGCACCTTCTGCAAGTCCGAATGCAGCGAAGATTCATCGTCGAAAGAGGCATTATCGGCATTCTCTTGGACTTGAGGGGCTTCAGGATAATCATCGAGGCCATCGTCTTGATGCACCTCTGAAGCAAGAGGGATGGCTTGAGGGCGAAGCCTGTCCGCGGCCTCCTGCCTCCATCTTTCTACCTCCGACTAAAGCCATGTTACCTGAGAGGCCACGTCTTCGGGGAGGTATTCACTTCTTCCGGAGGGATCCTCCAGGTCTTGAGAACTGATATAGTCAGTTCGAAGCACAAAAGGAGCTACCCGAGGAACTCCGGCTGTTCGAGGCATATTGACTACTTCAGGAGTTTGAGGAACGTCTAAAGGTCCTACACCGGAGGTCCGAGGGGACCTTCGAAGGGGACCGGTGGCTAAACTCCGCTTGGGAGGCATGACTTACAAAGCTAATCAAGGTCCGAACACCAGGAGCTTCAGACGATTGAGGAAGGTGAAAAAAGTCCTTCGAACTATATTTGGGGCGCCTTGCCGAAGGGTGCGCGGAATCTTGGGACTCTGAAACTCCCTCCGCAAACACGCTTCGAAATACAGGTAGTGGCGGATAACTAGCTTTTAGTACTAGGTACCCCACGGACGGCGCCAACTGTTGGCAAAATGGATTATGTTAACAGGTTATATAAAATCAAGAACTGACAAACGAAGTGTTTGTGAATGCGAACTATCTCAAGCCTCCGAATAGGATAATAGCTCAGAATAGTTCGAAGTATGTATTGAATATCTGAATATTCGATGCCTATTACAGGGTGAGAAGGGGGGTATTTATTGGTAAAACCTCTAGGGAAAAGACCTTTTTACCCCTTAATTACAACCGACATAGTGGATACTATTTCGGTATCCCTTATAGGGTTTGTATGATAAAACATGCTCAAAGGATGTCGATAAAGTAGACATCTCATCCTTCTATTTGTACTGATAATGGGTTATTATGTGGCTGTTTTTCGTGATCATTAGTGTGCCCATTAACCCCACACAGACACATGGAGAGGAAGGCAATCAATCGATCAAGGCATCGATCGATCGATCAAACACACACAGACACCCAAAGGGACCCCTTTTCGAGGCTCACATTGATTCGCCAGTTTGATTCGGCTCGAACAATGATACACATACATGAGTAGGGTTTTTATCCTCTGGGAGGCCCGAACCTATCTAAAAACCCTCTTGTGTCCACCCTTCTTATTCTTTCCCTGCCTCATCAATCTAGCTAACCATCGGTCCATAGTCACGACTCCCCCCCTATACCTACATAAATCATACTATGGGTACCCCCCCATAGGCTCTTTTGTTGTTCCCACGCAATGACAGCTGACACGCTAGGTTGGGGTGGAAGTATTGTGACCCACTGATCGGATCGATGGCCATTGTCTGCAAAGTCAACACCAAGGTACCAATAGGCGTCGTGATCACCTTATGGAGTCTGGTCTTCATCGGAGACTGCATGAACCAACTAGTTCCCACCATCGCTTCGCTGAAGGAAATGAAGGCTCCACTTGCGCCGTCACCGACACCTGCTTCACCAACAACTCGCGCATCACTGCAACCCACTCCGCCGAGGGCGCCTTCTAAGGATCACCCTCAGAAGGTCACTGACTCACCTGTCGACTACGTCATCTTCACCAATTCTAGAGGGCACACCATCCAACGACAACGGTTCTCCTCGGTCACAACCGACCGACCTCTCCGACTGACTCCACTGACCCACCAAGCTCCTCCAGCGACCGCCATCATGGCGATCACTGGAGTCATCTCGGAGGACAAGTCCTCTATTGATGCTGAATCTAGTACTCCTCGCCAACAGCATCAAAGGAGGAACACCAGCAGACACAATCAGCATACAGCGGATCAAGGGGGAGCAGACGCCTCCCGTCAAAATAGACCAGCTGCGTACACAGTGGCCTTCGAAGGCCATGATGTGTACTGAATGCCTACGGCAAACTTGGTCGCCATCAAAAGGGTGTTGGCGACACTAACCGACATGCTTGAGCTCCAGAGGGCCTGGGCCATGACCCAGGCTGCCGCGGCTCATATTGACGAGCCGGCTCTTTCTCACTGAACACGCTAGCCAACCTAAGGCTCATGGTCCTGCCCCTTCAGGCAGGAAAGGCGCAGTCACCGAAGCAAGCAAAGAGAACGTTCATATGTTGCTGATGCCCGAGAGATCATCAATGATCATCTGGATGCCCACAACCTCATTGCTCGCCAGCGACAAGAGCGAGATCGGGAGGAGATGTTTCGTCACAAACAATACAACCGCGATCATGGGGTCCCAAATAAGGGCCATGCTGATCGCAATGTCCTTCATCACGATGACTTCCTCGCCTTCTCACTACAAAACAAACCCCTCTTTAGCAACACATTTATGTGTTGGTAAAACCGCACATAAGTGTTGCAAAGAGCTATAGCAACGCATAATTATGCATTGCCTATGTTGGCGTTGCAAGGGTCTTCTACAACGCATATACATGTGTTGGAATATACTATTTATATCCGTTGGTAAGCTGCAATGGATTTGTGTGGCTTAAAGCAACACATATATGTGTGTGCGCCGCCTATTGACAATTAATATGTATAGGGTGTTGCAACATTTGGAATAAAAATGTGGCAATACTTACATGTGTTGCTAGCAAAAAACCATAAATAGGATATTTATAATTGTAATTTTATTTCGAGTGAAATAAATATGTACAACATTTTTGACATCATTAGAAACACACATGACAATTAAGCACAAATCAATGCTTTATTGATTATAAATTACTGTAATACAAATTATCATCCACAATGTAATTCATCATATAATCTGTCCGGAAAAAATCTTTGCTACGAAAAGGAACTATATTACGGGGTTCCTATTATTATCCTATTTTTGAATCCTTTAGCAAAAAATTAGAATTGATCTTCGGACGCTCCAGGAATTTAATCCAGTTCAATAAGCTTTGCTTTGTATTTTGACATGTTGAATCAACCAACGGTACTTGGAGCTTTTTTGCATTCTGTGAAAGGTGCTCTCAAGCTAGCGTGTCGAACCATGCTCACAATAGAACCAAGAATTTAATTCAGCAGCTGTCAGGAATTTTGCATTGGTGCACAAATGAGTAAAAGGATAAGTAAGAATTGAAGGAATGGAAGTGTACAAAGTTTTGTCAAGTTACCTTTAAAGTATGCCAACAAGATATCAAGGGTTCCAGATAATTGTAGAACAAACAATTAAACAAGATGGTCAACAAAAAGGCATGCCACAGTAACCAAGAAGCTAGATGCCACAATTGTTCAGAACCTATCATCAATTAGTGACCAGAAAGGTATGCCACAGTAATAACCAAGGAAAATAAGTTGCTTTTGGAGCAAATTCGAAATGAAGTTAGAGTGATCACCCTCGACACAAAATGACAAACATTAGTGAATGGTTCAACATGCTCCAGGAGAACTGATAGTTGGTTGTATAATACCCACAGCTGATGTCCATTGCATGCATATAAATGTCAATAGAAATTAAAGGAACAAGTCAAAACAAAATTTATTTTGAACAGATCAACAGATATAATGGGAACAGATGCTTCAGGGATATCATTAAAAAATGACCATGGTAATGAATACATAGTAACAATGAATACTCAATACTCATGAACTTAAATTTTATATCAGAATGTAATCAACTGACCAGTTGCTATTAATTTCACAATAGATTTGCATTGGTGCACAAATGACAGAAATAATGTTTGTTTTAAATTTAAGGTGATAGAACATACACAACTTGAAGGACATGCTATAATATTGTCGCCTACATCTCCAATAACATTGAAGTTTTCGTATGGCCCTACCAATGGTTCATTAGGCACAACTATAAGACCGACACATAGCTTCCAAAATTCTTTGCCTAACTTAAAACCTCTAACTTTATCATTTGGGTTAGTGTCATTTATTATCCCTAAGGCAACAGTCTTTTGTTTATGTCTCTAGCTCTTTAGGTACATGGGAGTGCCAATCTAATCCATAGATCAAAGAGTATCATTGGGCAAGTCAAAATGAGCAAGCAAAAGAATATCAATTTCATTTTATTTACAATAGAACCTCCATCCACATGAAAATGTTAAGAAACAGATGAAAATAATTGTGAAGTTGGATAGAAGTAGTTTAAATACCTAGTATTGTACTCGTTTAGGGAAACTAGATGTGGTTTCCTTATTCATACCCTATAACAAATGATTGATTGTCAGTAGTAATTAACTTTTCTCTCTGACCCTCATAGAGAAAAGTAATAACACAATCACCTTTGACGCATTAGCACAATTGTTGTACTCAACTCTATTATCTGTGTGGAACTCTTTTGATTCGGTCTATCATCATTAGATAAAAATGTGTAGTTAGTACTGAAGAAGCATGCTTTGGTAGCATATAAATGTTCCATGCATTGAAATTGGGATCAAAATAACCTTATGTGTTGCAGCAACTCTATCAGGGTGTGTTAAATTCCCTTCTCTAGCCATTGCGGCCTTCATGTGATTCTGAAAATACATAGTACCAATGGGTGACATATATGATTTGGTGGAAATATTTTGGTTTGACCCGTCATTGGGTGAAGATATCTTCTCTATAGCGTAAGTGTTCTTGTAGCTTGGATGCAGAAATTCGATAAACTCATTATCATAGCTTTGTTGCCCCTGTATTGAATATGTTTAGTACATTCACAAAAGTTTAATGTGGTATGAAATTCACAAAATGCATTACTACCGTTGTGTTATTAAGTGTGTCACCGTCATGCATCATATATTGTTGACTTGGATGTTCAACATATACGCATTGTTGTTAGATAAAAACATAAATTTGTTTCAGCTATGTCATTTATAACTTTGTAGCAAACATATACTATGTAGAGATATGTACTTTCCGTTTGAAAGTAGTTTGAACATCTGTTGGTGCTGACAAAGGATCACCTAAAAATCCCAGTAATAGCACATCAAGAATTAGTATGAAACATGTTAATTTAATATGTTATTGGAATTTGTTGGGAAAAAGTTACTTGCTGCTTTTGCTTTTGTTCAAACAATATTGTCTTCTGTTGCAAGTGTTGTATAGTAGCATCTTGACTGTGGACATAATTTACTAGTTTTTCCACCTGAAGTCTGAGAGCTACTACATCTTCACTTGATGTTGCATACAAAGAGGTTACATTTATATTTTTTAGACGACCTGATTTTGAGCAATCGAACACTTTGTCCACATTTGGAATAAGCCCCAGACCATGGACATGGACAACCTTCTCTTCTCCTAATATTCTAGTTAGTGCATCTCTGTTCAATGCAACTTTACCTTGACTAGTGTCCGCTAAATCTGGATGTTGTACTAACATATCCTTTAACTCACCCTTCAAGTAGCATTATTCAATGTAGAACTGGTTTTTTAAATGTAACAAAGAATCACTAATTGATAGAAATTATACCACATGCACAATAGTGTTCTTGCTGCTGTTAGTCTAATGTGTATGGATATACAAAACAGCCCTATGAGGGTTTTTCTTTTCAGGATCTTTTTCCCTCTGTATAACATGTTAATTAGTAAGCATAAATGAGAGAAAGATTTAATATGGATGTATGAAATATGGATATAGCATGTGTCGACAAATATAGTTGTAACAGAAGTACCAATTTCTCTCTATGCAGAGCAAAACTCTTTGTTTCAGCTATATGGATTGCCTTCCTTTTAGCAGAGTGTATCCTATTTGCCTCACTTATTTCCTTCCATAGAATGAGTAAATAAATATAAATAAGTTACTTAGCTATTGAATTATAAAAATCAGGACATCATTGGTGTAACTCTATCAATGTACCTATGCTTTCGTGGTCATCCAATTATTGACAAGCGTAATCCACTGATCATTTACTACACCTTCTGGAACATTGTTGTAATTAGCTTCCTTGCTCTTATGCGCATCAAAATATATAGATCTCAGGTTGGATTTGTGTTGCCTCCATCTCTCTCCAATGGTTTGTAATACCCATTTTTCCATTCGGGTAGGGTAAAGAAATCTCTTCTGAGTACCAAAAAAGGCATACGAATGTTTATTATTGAAAATGTTAGCTACAAAGAAAAGTTTATTGTCCGGTAAGTACTTCGTACCTTCACTTGCTTAAGTATATCCTCTTTGTTTTTCTGCTCATTGGTAGTTCTCTCCTTTCCTATCAACAGTCTCCAATCCTTGTAGCTCAAGCTACATAGGCAACCATTCCTTGCTAACATGCCAAGGAATTTTCCATGTACTCCCGCCTCTTCTCCAATTGTCTAGTCAAGTTCATTACAATTTACTACAATCCTTGTTCCCTTCTCAGTTTCCTCTATGTAGTTTTATGTCGCAAAAGAGAGTAAATCATAAAATGAAAAAATTGTATAAACAATGATAGTTTCAAAAAATATAACGTATTTGTTCAGTACCTTCGACGTTAAGCTCGATATCACCCTCTCTATGAGTAGGGTCCCCTGTAGAAGTAGGATCAAACTCAGAAGCTACAACATCTTGTTGATGACCTGAAAATGTTTGTAACGTGCAAAATTCAGATCGTAATTGAGTTACAGACTCACTCACTGTTGTGTTGTACATGTCATTGTGTACTAAATATAATAGCTTTGTAACTTGGGGGACAATCTCATTAGTATTGTACCTATCCAATTGGTTTTGTTCAGTACTTGTTGTTGATAGCAAAAAATGGCATTAATGGCTAGATTATCAAAATATCAATTTTTGGTGATTTGGGCCAAAAATACACATGTCCAGGGTCTGTCTAAAGCCCTACAGGGCCGAAGCCCGTCAAGCTATGGGATCCGAAAGCCTCCAGCCAGCCCATGGGCTTCGGCCAGGAAGCCTTCGGAGGCCCACGCTGCCGAAGCTTCGGAAGCCTTTGGAGGCCCACGCTGCCTAAGCTTCGGAAGCCCACGCGGTCGAAGCTTCGGCACAAGAGCAAGCCTCGACGGGCCTGGCCGAAGCCCACGCTGTCGAAGCTTCGGCCCGAGGAGCAAGTCCCGACGGGCCTGGCCGAAGCCCACGCTACCAAAGCTTCGGCCCGAGGAGCAGGCCTCGGCGGGCCTGGCCGAAGCCCACCTCGGCAGAGATAGAGTTGGACACGTTTCCAACTCAATCTTTATCTCTATCCGGTCGGATTAATAGTAGATTAGATTAGAGGTAACCCTCTATAAATAGAGAGGCCTGGTCGGCGTGGAAAGCCCCCCCCCCCAACTCAAACCAAGCCAAAGCCATGCTTTGATTGTACCTTTACTTTTACCTTTACTTTTCTGTACCTCTTCGTGGGTTTGCCTGGAAGCCCTCCGTCCGCCACTACGGAATAGTGGTAAGCCTTGGTACTTCGCCCGTGAAGTCTACATTAATCTATGTAACAGATTGCTATCGCCTTGTTACTTTGCCTGTGAAGTATTCGCAAATCTGCGTAATAGATTGCTACCTTCGCCACCCGTGCTACACCTCGCAAATTCGGTCCTAAGGCCGAATTGGTACCTCGCATATTCCCTGTTGCAGGTTCGCACATTTGGAGCCCCTTCGCCGGAGGTGTTCGGAGCCGAGAGATCGGTTCCGAAGGTCCCCAGGACACCCTTCGACAGGATCGCAGGCTTTGACAACAGGCTTCGCCAGCATACTTCGTCGTAACAGGCTTCACCACAAGTACACCCCGCGCCAAGACAAAGTTGCACCCGCGCGTAGCCTTCGCGTCACCGCTCTGTAATTCGCTGCATCGGAGATCGCATGCCGAACTCCGCTGTTCGGAGGTGATCACCGTGCTCAGATCCGTTCGCAGTCTACCTTCGGCGGGATCAGTCCAAACGCCAAAGTACCCTTCGGCGAAGCACTTCCCACCAAGCGCCAAAGCACCCTTCGGTGGAGCACTTCGCACCAGACACCGAAGGTACCCTTCGGCGCACCCTTCGTAACAGACTTCGAACCAGGAGGACTCCGACTGGTTTGCTGATTTTAACTCGTTTAATCTATTTCTTTCGGCTAATTGGATTATTTCTTGTAATCTGGTTGCTTGGCGACTCCACCCCCCTTATCACTATTAAGGGTAGTCGGAACGCGGCGTCGGTGCTACGTCACGCTTAGGCCCGTCCCTAAGTATCCGTGCACTTTTGGATCACCGGACTGACCCAAGTGCGGGGGCACGTTTTCGTGTCAACACACTTTTTGGCGACTCCAGTGGGGAAGAGCTACGCCAACACGATGAGTACGTCTACATCAGCCGCCGGTACATCTACTTCGACTACTACATCTACACCGCCGATGGACACAATATGAGGCGCGGATATCGACAACCGCAACATAATGTCACCTACACTTCAAGATATCCCCGCAGAAGACCGAGCAGAGATCGAGGCAAGGCTAAAGGCACTCCAAGACATGATGCTTGGAGGCTACATCAAGACACACACAGGCTTCGTCAAGCGCGACATCGTCACCCCCGACCCCGCTCAGGTCCAGGTAACACCGGTATCGCCTCGTTTATCTTCTTTAGAAATTGAGCAAAAAATAGCTGCATCAGTAGATCAGGCCGTTAGCGCTTCGCTAGCCAACCGTTTAGATTCGGCAGTTAGCTCCCAAGTAGAAGCAACTCTTAGAAGGTTCGGCTTCACTAAGGCCGCATGTAACGCCCTGATTTTCGTAAGGCGTTAAAAATAAAATAAATTAATTAATAAATTTCAAAAAAAAATATTAAATGTAGATCATAAATAAGTGAGCTAAAATACAGACCTAAAAATTTCATTTAAAAATAAATCGTAGCTCAAGTATTTTCCTAAAATTTCCGTGTTGCTCTAACTTGCGTCCCAAAAATCTTTCTAGAATTTTTGGCGCAAAAGAAATTAAATAAGGTGTAATCAATAACATTTCATCGCAAGACTCTAACACTAACTAATAAAATATATTTCAACGTGAAAGTTGTGATAAAGCATTTCAATTAGAAATAATATTCCCTTTTTGTTTGTGAAAATTAAAAATACATTTTTCATTCGAATTGTTTAAACCCCGTGGAAAAATACCTTTTTAAATATTTATTATATTTTAAATACCAAAATGAATTTAAACCTTAATTTTCCATTCAAGTTCAAAATATTTAATTTCGCCGTGAATACAAATATTCTCAATCACCGATTATTCTTTAAAATATTAATGAGTGATTTCTTTGAAATCTAAAATTTCTAAATTTATTTTAGGTTCCAAACTTTCCAAAAACTTTTCATTTTTTTACCATGAATCCTAACTTTAATCTTCAGAAATAAATAAATTAGAGAAGATAAGAATATTAAATGCAGAAATTAAGTTTGACTATCTAATGGCTAAAATAATGAAGAAATAAAAATCTCAATAAATAATTGAAATTTCGGTTCGTAAAATTTATGATAAAATATTTATGTCAAGGATAGTCTCAAGGATTTTATTTGATTTTTTAGGAGCTTTTAATTACAAATATTATTTCTGCAATTAGTAAGGGAGAGAAATAAATCAAACTCCATCCCTCCGGTGATCTCTCTCCACCTTTTTACTTCCTGCGCACACGTTCTGTCTAGGCCCCAGCCACTGCACGCACGCGCGTGCACCTGCATGCCACCGCACACCAGTCTAGAATTATACTGTGCGCGTACTGCTTTTAAAATTATTCCTGAAAATGAATAAATAAAAATAGTGATAAATAATTCAAGTTTTGAGTTGAAAAATTTATGCTAAGTTCCTCAAGACCAACTAAAATTTTAGAAGTTTTTATAAATTTTTAGGACCTTTGTAACTAGCATAGAAAATTGAAATGTACTTCAACAATTATTTCAAATTGGAGAATTAAAATTTTTAAGAAATAATTCAAATTTTAGTTTGGAAAATTTTATTAAATTTTCCATGTCAAGAATTTGTCCTAGAAATTTTATTTGAATTTTTACGATTTTTATAACACAACGTTTCATAAATTAATGAAATTAAAATAACAAATTAAAATTCCCTAATTAATCCCTTAATTATTTCTTTAATTATTTCTTTAAATTGTTCCATCGGGCCACTCCTTTCTCCACACGCTGCATGCCGCAACTGCTGCCGCGTGCAACCGTGCTTGGCGCGCCTGACGCCCCCCTCTCTCATGGGTCCTGCCCTGCATCTGTGCACCTGCAGCCGCAGCGTGCGGTCCCGCCTGTCAGCTGGCTAAAGCGCGTGGGTCCCACTAGGAATAATTACCTGTCTCTGCCCGTTGCTGCATGACCGCGCCGTGGATCCCATCTGGATGCATCCATAATAAAATTCCCACTCGTTTTTCCTATTACCGCTTGCAACTGTAGCCCTGTAACCCCGCCATTGCTGCTTGATGCGCCGCGCGACCCGCCTGCATTTATTCCGCCCGTGGCTGCCGCACCGTGTGGGCCCGCTGTGCATGCCTGCTCCCTCTCCTATAAAAGCTTGTTCCCCTCTTGTTTTCTCCCCTGCACCACCTCACCGAGAGCAATGCAGCTGCCCCTGCCGTTCCACCGCCGTCGCGCCAGGCAGGGCGCCCGTGCCATGCCGCCCGCCCGCAGGCCGTCCTAGACCACACGTCGCGCCAGGCAGAGCGCCGGCGGCTTGCCGCACGCCGCTGTCCATGCCATGCGCACGCTGCCGCACCATATCCCCTCTTCTTCATTCGGTTGGGTGAGGATCCCTCTCCTCTCCTACATTTTTTCTGAAATTATATTATTACGATATATGTAGGTCATTTTCGTATTGTTATTTAAACCTTGATAATTTATTTAATCTAGTTTAATCATTATTTTTGCTGGAGCATTTAACGTTCAATTGATAATATCTATCTAGATTTGTTTGGTAAAAATATCATTTTAACTACATGTTTAAATTCTATCAAAAATCTCTCTTAAATTATTTTTATACCTTGACTTCCCGAAAATGAATTAAAGAGATAGATAAATAAATACCTTGATAAATAATTTAAGATTTAATTTGAGGAATTTATGCCGAGTTCCTTAGGGAAAAATAATATTTTAAGAATTTTTATAAACCAGCGTGGAAAGTGCAAATAAAATTAGAAAATAATTTTCCTTAATAAAATCCTTAATTAATTACTTGATTATTTTCTTAATTACCAAGCATTCTCCATCCAGCTGCATTGACCATTAGCGTGCATTGCGCCAGCGCGTGGGACCCGCCAGGCCCGCCTGTCAGTTTACCTTAACACTCACAGAACATCAGCCTGCGCTCGGGTTCACGGCGGACATGATTCACCGTGGACCAGAACGCTTTTATAGTTCAAAAATAATACCAGAAATTGATTTAAACTTCAAAAATTCATAACTTATTTAATTTAACACCAAATTTGACTATTCCAATTTTAGAAAATTTATCCTCTTCATATTGGTGTAATATAAATAATAGGTTTATTTTGAACTTTTTATTATTAATTAATTGGAAGTTTAAAATATATTAGGATACATTTTTGTTCCTTTTTAGAAAATTCCTAACTCTATCAAAATTCATTTTAAAAATTCATATAATAATTTCAGAAGCTTAATAACTTTATTTTCCTTAATTTAACCCAATCAAAACCTATATGCTTATTGTGTGATTTTGGATTGTTTAATTGAATGCTATGTTTATTTTATTCGTACCGGTAAGACTACGCCACCGCCGATGAGCCGCAATACTTTCCCGAAGTTCCTCCCTCTCCTTTCGCTGAACAAGGCAAGTCACCAAACCAATCTTTTGAGCATATTGAACCCATGTTTTATTAAGCTATCGCTAAAACACATAGGATATACATGCATTAGTCAAATGGAACCCTTACAATATATTTATTAGGATCCCCCGACCTTGATGTGCAACCCAAGCCATGCTATCTAGCCTAAACTCCTTGTCACCATATGATTAGTACTATTAGCTAGTGTCTAATGTATCGACACGATTGCTATAGGATTAAAAATGAGTCGTAGTAACTTGATTCTACTATATGATCCCCCGTTATCCTTATCTTTGGAATTCTGTTGGTGATAGAGTTTTGGTTGTGAGTGTATGCATGGTGGGTTCCGGGTGCAAGCTAGAGCATTGGTCGGTAGCACCCGGGGCACTATAAGGACCGGTCTGAGGGATCCATTGCAATACACTTCCGTACTAACCACAAGTCTAATGGGTAAGTCCTAACTAAGGTACGGAGTGTTCCAAACCGAGGCCACCACTTGGAGATGGGTCAAGCAGCACCTATGGGTGGCTTGTACCGACGTGGCACAAAAGGGGGTGCGACGTTAGCCGGGATGCGGCCCTGCGCGCCGGCGAAACCTAGAGCGGGTGGTTATCTCTTGGAGCATTTCATGCTGAGGTTTTGGCACGAGTTCCCGTGGTATGGGTCATCTCGTTACACTTTGGTGTATGGGATGAGTGCGTGCCTTGTGGTTACAGTAGTACATCTCTGATCAGAGTCATAAATCTTTTCGAAAAGCCGAGCCCATGGTCAAAGGCGGGTTGCATGACATCCCACAGTTAGTTTATTTATAATGAATGTGCATGATGATTTGGCATGTAAGGACCATTGTGCGAGGAGGGAAAACGTACTCCTCGAGTTAGATGGTGTTATGATGTTCATGTTTATTATTCCGCATGATAAAACCTGACTACACTAAATGCAACAACTGAAAAATGTACTTTTCCGCACTTTTAGCCATTGCCCTTCCTTTGTTACTACCTTGCATTATTATTGTATTTGTGGTGGCTTGTTGAGTACTTTTTGTACTCATACCCGTTGGACAAATAAATCAGAGGATGCTTACTATGAGGAGGATGGTCTGGAGTAGCGACCCAGTCAAGAAGAAGATCCTGAAGAGGGCGTTCGTCATGTTTTTATTTACTTATTTTTAATTTTACTCTTTTGTAATAATGTGGTTTGCGTACCATGGATGATTGCTCGTATGTACGTGTCACATGATGAACCTCTTGTATTATTGTTTTTCTTTGGAAATTCAATAATGTTCCGATTTGTTAAATAGGGGCATCACACTGCACCCCTGGTTCCTATAGCTAGTGCACCTCCGACAAACATGTCTCCGGCCTCATCACTTATGGCCGAGACCAATCATTATGCCTATGGTCAAACTAATACTGCATGCCACACAATGCCCACGCCAATACCCGCGCTACCCGCACCACACACGCAGGCGCCCGGACACGAGCATGTTATACAAATAGCGCGTAGGGAAGAAGCACATGGCCGACCCACCGATATCCCACCGCGTGTCGCGCCCCCACATGAGAGGCGCATGCAAATAAACTACCAAGATGATTTAGATGAGCGGATCCGCATGCTATTTAGGGAATGTGCCGGTTTCGTGCCCAAGGGACGGGTTAGGGTTTATCGAAAACCATACCCCGATCATCTTGATACAGTACCCTACCCCCGCGACTATTTTCTCTCTCGCTATTCGGCACAGCTTTCACTTGGTTTTCGGCGCTCCCGCCGAATTCCATCCACACATGGGACGATTTAGAACAGAAATTCCATGATTATTTCTACACGGGTGAAACGAAACTTAGGCTTTCGCATTTGACATCGGTTAAGCAAAAATCTAGTGAGAGCACCTCTGAGTATATCAAGCATTTCAGCGATACTAGAAACCGGTGCTTTAGTCTTAATATTTCAGAAAGGGACTTGGCGGAATTAGCTTTTAACGGGTTGCGTTCTGAACTTAAAGAAAGGTTAGATAACCAGAACTTTTTAGAAGTTAGCCAAGTCCTGCAGCAGGCTCTGGTCCAAGAAGGCCGAGCCAAAGATAAGAAATTTATTAAAACGTTTAGCAAACCTAGGGCCGGAATCCACATCATGGAATGCTCTGATGAGGAGTCAGAGGAGGAGGATTCAGCCGACATGTACGTGGCCGAATGGGTTACCAACACTAAAAACAAACCTGTCACTTGCTCCGAACTACGACCATCCCCCACAAAGAATAGACTTAATGAGGTCAAGTACTCATTCGATGTGACTAAATGTGATAAAATATTTGACTTCCTCTTAAAGAGTCAGCTTCTCAGGTTACCTAAAGGTCAAGTTATCCCACCTGCCGATGAGTTAAAGAAGCATCCATACTGTAAGTGGCATGATTCACATTCTCATAATACTAATGATTGCAATGTTTTTTGACGGCAGATACAATCGGCCATAGAAGAAGGATGATTGAAGATAGACCATGATCCAAAAATGAAGCTAGATAAAGATCCTTTTCCAGTCAACGCCGTCGACCTCGGCGAGAAGAAGGTGTTGATTCGGCCAGAGCAGGCCGAGTCTGCTAAAGGAAAAGATGTGATTGTTGGAGAACCAGGTACCCGCAAACTCGTACCAAAGAACCCCAAGGTAGGAGTGTGGAAACAGAACATCAATACACCTTCGGCTAAGGCTCGCAAGAGGCCGAAGGTTACATATAACATGCTGTTGAACAAACATCAGAAGAGGGCCAAAGAAGTAGGCCCGCGCGCTTAGCCAAGGCAGCCAAAGGGGCCAAGACCTTCGAAGGGTGCCTTCGGACTGAAGGTTGCGAACCCTCCGCACGAAGGCTTCGGGCCGAGGTATCCTGGTGCTCCGCACGGTGGTTCTGAGCCACAATGGCCGAACCCCCCATGCAACAACTTTGAACCCCAATGGTCGGGTTCTCCGTACGACAACTTCGAACCCCAGTGGTCGGATTCCCCATGTGATAGCTTCGGCCCCCAATGGCCGAACCCCGCACCATAATGGACTTCTCCGATGGGAGGCTTCGGCCCGCACTGGCCAAACATACCTTCGGCCTGGCGGGATCTTTCGCTGGTGTGGTCGGAGACACCTTCGACTTGGCTGAACCCCCCTCCGGGTGACGGGTTTGGCTCGCAATGGCCAAGGCCACTAGAGACGCCGATGCCTCCGCCATATGACTGGGCAGGGACCCCGTGGGCCTCGTACCTATCCAGTTCAGGGTACCCTCCGTAGACTAACCCTATGCCTTGTTTTCCTTCAGAGTATTATGGATGGCAGGGGCAAACAGATGCAGCGGAGGGGGCATCGTCCACAGCCTGTCTGTGGTACCTCCGAATCAGACCCTGCAGAGCGAAGCCGAAGGGTGCGAGCACGCGGAGGCCGAAGTCAGGGAGTCTGAAGCCATAACTATCAGAGTTGGGTCTCAGGAAGTCCCAATCCCGAAGATTTTGTCGCCAAAGGCTAATGGAGGTAAGCCGCATGCTTCGGCCGGGCTCCGCACCGAAGCTTGGTTCAATCGGCCGGATGAGGCTGATCCGTTCGACGGGGTTCGCAGCGAAGCCCCCTTCGAACACAGGGCGCCTGAGGCCGAAGGGCACACTTCGGCTAGAATTAACAGGGGTCAAACAGTGGCTCTATGCACCAAGCCGAAGCCATCTTGGGCTCCTCCGGGCATGTCCAAATCACAGAAGAGACGCCTGCAAAGGCTGCGGGCACAGGAGATGCGCGAGAAGGTAGCTGAGGCCGAGCGTGATGCTATCTTCAAAGAGATCCGCCCTCGGCTAGCCACAAAGCAGGTATGGAGAGAGAAGCCGGTTGAGATAACCAACCCGGCTCCTAGTCCAAGCGACGACGAGGACGACATGCTTGACGATGATTACTCGCCCGTCTCTGAGGGGCCCACACCTCAGGCGATGGACATCAACATCGTCACATTACCCGCCGAGTTTGCACCACCACGGGATGAGGCCGAGGTCGCTCAGTTGAACCTCGGTCCGCACAGCGCCATCTTCGAGAAGCCCGAGGACTCAGCTCGCCATCTAAAGCCTCTCTATGTCAGGGGTCACATCGATGGGAAGCTGATTTCCTGGATGCTCGTCGACGGCGGCGCCACTGTTAACCTAATGTCGTATTCATTGTTGAAGAAGCTTGGCAGGGATGAAGATGACCTGAAAAAGACTAACTTGATGCTCAACGGCTTCAACGGCGAGAGCTCCGAGGCCAAGGGAGTACTCTCTATGGAGTTGATGGTGGGCAACAAGACGTTGCCAATAGCGTTCTTCGTCGTCGACGTACAAGGTAACTATAGTGTGTTACTCGGACGCGGCTGGATTCACGCGAACTGTTGCATCCCTTCTACTCTACACCAGTGCCTGATACAGTGGGACGATGATGAGATAGAAGTCATCCTCGCGGATACTTCGGCCCAAGTAGCATTGGCCGATGTATCAGTCGACGCCGTCCATAACAAAGTAGAGTGTCTATCAGGTAGAGATCTTTCAGATTATGACTTTGTTAGCGTATCCGGAGGACGGTTTGTACCGGTGTTTGTAAAGCCGGCTGGAGTAGCACGGCTATTTTTGTATTAGTAGTCATGTCTAGCAAAAATAATCTAGAATGGCTAAAGTCTCGCGTGGAGCAGTATCGGTCTAATAAAGATAGTATTGCCGAGGCCATCGAGGACTTTAGCGAAGTAGAAAAGTTAGGGAAAGGTTTTGCGTCGGCCGACCCCTTGGAGGAAGTTGATATAGGCGATGGTAGCATCCCAAGGCCAACTTTTGTAAACCAACATTTACAGCCCGATGTAAAGGCTAAAGTAATAAAGGTACTTCGGTCGTATGTCGATTGTTTCGCATGGAAGTATAGCGAAATGCTAGGGCTAAGCCGCGAGCTCATGGAGCATCGGCTGCCCATCAAGTCCGGGTTTAGGCCTTATAAACAGCCTCCTCATCGCTTTAATTTGGTTGTCTATGACCGAGTTAAAGAAGAAGTGGAACGACTACTTAAGGCTGAATTTATTAGGCCATGCAGGTACGCGGAATGGGTCGCTAACATTGTGCCTGTAGAAAAGAAAGGGAGCGGCAAGATACGAGTATGCATTGATTTCAGGGATCTGAACAGAGCCACTCCAAAGGACGAGTATCCGATGCCAATAGCCGACATGCTGATCAACGATGCCTCAGGACATAAGGTACTAAGTTTTCTTGATGGCAATGCTGGTTATAATCAAATCTTTATGGCCAAAGAGGACATCTATAAGACTGCCTTTCGATGCCCTGGTTTTGTCGGTTTGTTTGAATGGGTCGTCATGACTTTTGGTTTGAAAAATGCCGGCACCATGTATCAGCGCGCTATGAACTTGATCTTTCATGACTTGTTAGGAGTCATGTGAGAAGTTTACATCGATGATGTCGTGGTCAAATCGGACACTGTGGGAAACCATTTAGCCGATTTGAAAGTTGCTTTCGATAGGATGCGACAGTATGGGTTGAAAATGAACCCGCTTAAGTGTGCTTTTGGTGTGTCGGCGGGTAAGTTCTTAGGTTTCATGATTCATGAGAGAGGTATAGAAATTGATCCTAAGAGACTTGAGAAGATTAGAAATGTTGCAGTGCCGGCATGCAAGAAAGATGTGCAAAAGTTGCTAGGCAAGTTGAAGTATTTGCGTCGCTTTATATCCAACTTGTCTGGCAAGATTGATGCCTTTGTCCCCATACTCCGGCTAAAAAATGAAGCCGAGTTCACTTGGGGGGCAAGCCAGCAAAGTGCTTTTGAGAAGATCAAGGAATGCTTGTCATCACCGCCCGTGGTGAGAGCACCCAAGGCCGGAATTCCATTTCGGCTATACATTGCCGCTGAAGACAGCATGATTGGAGTCGTGCTAACTCAGGAGGTGGAGGGGAAGGAGTACATCATCACATTCTTGAGCCACCGCCTACTGGACGCCGAAACCAGGTACGTGTTTGTGGAGCGATTATGTTTATCACTTTATTACGCGTGCACCAAGTTACGCCACTATCTTCTTCCCACCACGTGTGTTGTCGTTTGCCAAATCGATGTTATAAAGAACATGTTACAGAAGCCGATTCTAAGTGGAAGAATCGGAAAATGGGATTACGCGTTAATTGAGTACGATTTGGCCGACGAGCCCCTAAGAGCGATGAAAGGCCAAGTCGTAGCAAACTTTATAGTTGATCATCACATAGATGCTAGCTGGAGTGATGTTATTGCTCTAGTTGAGGTAGTGCCGTGGGAAATCTATTTTGACGGTTCGGCTTGCAAGAATAGCCAAGGTATTGGAGTGGTTCTCATATCACCTAATGATATGCGCTTTGAAACCTCGGCCCGACTAGAGTTTTCTTCCACTAATAACCAAGCCGAATACGAAGCTTTGTTGCTAGGTCTTGAACTACTAGAGTTTGTAGGCGCTAAACACATCCACGCGTATGGTGATTCATTATTGGTAGTACAACAAGTGGCTAAGAATGCTCAATGTTTTAATGGCTTGCTGAATAGCTACTTGGACAAGTGTCTAGACATAGTTGCTACTTTTGGTGATTTCGAAATATCTCACGTGTCAAGAGAAGCCAATTCAATCGCCAATGATTTGGCTCAGCAAGCATCTGGCTACCAAGTCAAGAGAGGGAAGTTTTCTGTGTTGGAGAAGCCGATGTTTGGCCTCACTACTGAAGCCAGTAATGCTGGACGGGCGCGCCCTTTGGGTCGAAGCCCTCGGATCGCCGAAGGCTCCTGCCTGCCGAAGCCCCCGGATCGGAGTGCTCCGCTCACCGAGGGGTCTAGCATGCCGAAGCCTATAGTCTGAAGCCTCTCGGACGGGGAAGGCTCTCCAAGGTCTGAACCCCCCGAAGGGCTTCGGTCCAGCACACTCCAAGCAGACACTTCGGCTGGGCTTCGGCAGGAGCGGGAATGGCTCGGGGGGCACCCCGAAGTTAGGGTTTTAGAAGTTTTTTCAGAAGGTGGACCAGCGAAGCCCTCTGAAATCTGTGAGGGAGATTGGAGAGTCCCAATCGTCCAGTATTTAAGAGACCCTAGCTGAAGGGTTGATCGGAAGGTTCGGCGACAAGCGTTCAAATTTGTGTTGATAGACGACACATTATATCGCCGAACCATCGACGGAGTGCTATTGAAATGTTTAGATCATGAGCAGTCCCAGGTGGCTACAAGAGAAGTCCATGAGGGGATTTGCGGCACTCACCAGTCGGCCCAAAAGATGAGTTGGATGCTCAAAAGAGCGGGTTTTTATTGGCCGACTATGACTGAAGATTGTTTCAAGTACTACAGAGGGTGTGAGGCATGTCAGAAGTTTGGCAACATCCAGTTAGCTCCTGCCTCATTGCTCAATCCTATTGTCAAGCCATGGCCATTTCGAGGATGGGGCCTAGACTTCATCGGCCAGATCTACCCTCCTTCCTCAAAGGGGCATCGGTTCATGTTGATGGCGACAGATTACTTCACCAAATGGACCGAAGCCGTACCTCTCAAGAACATGACTCACAATGAGGTACGTGATTTCATTTTGAAGCATATCATACACAGATTCGGCATCCCTCAAACTCTCACTACGGATCAAGGTAGTTCATTTGTTTCTAAAGAAGTGAGGGACTTCCCCGAATACTATGGCATTAAGTTGATAAACTCTTCGCCTTACTATGCTCAGGCCAATGGTCAGGCCGAGTCTAGTAATAAAACCATGATTAAGCTTATTAAGAAGAAAATTGAAGAGTTTCCTAAAAGGTGGCATGAAGTGCTTTCCGAGGCATTATGGGCTTGTAGGATTGCAAAGCACGGTGCCACCCAGGTCAGTCCATATGAGTTGGTATATGGACAAGAAGTCGTTCTGCCTGTGGAGGTAGATCTTGGCTCCTTAAGAGTGTTAAAGCAAGACGACTTATCGATCGACGAGTATGAGGCTCTTCTAAAAGATAATCTAGAGGAGGTGACCGATAAGAGACTAATGGCTTTAGAAGCCATAGAAGTAGACAAGAAGAGGGTAGCTAAAGCCTACAACAAGAAGGTTAAACCAAAATCATTTCAAATAGGAGACTTTGTGTGGAAAACAATTTTGCCCTTAGGCACGAAGAGTCCCAAATTTGGTAAATGGTCACCTAGTTGGGAGGGTCCTTTTAAGATAGCCGAAATCGCTCCCGGCAACGCATACGTGTTGGAATCCCTGCAGGGAGAGCGGTTTTGAAGGGCTTTGAATGGTAGGTACTTGAAAATATATTTCCCGAGTGTGTGGCAAACGTCATAAAGATGTCAAAAAGCCGATATGAACAGTATCGTCTCAAGCTCATTGTGCTTTTAGTTCACTAGTTCACTAAAAGGCAGGGGCATGTGTTGATAGCAAAAAATGGCATTAATGGCTAGATTATCAAAATATCAATTTTTGGTGATTTGGGCCAAAAATACACATGTCCAGGGTCTGTCCGAAGCCCTATAGGGCCAAAGCCCATCAAGCTATGGGCTCCAAAAGCCTCCAGCCATCCCATGGGCTTCGGCCAAGAAGCCTTCGGAGGCCCACGCCGCCGAAGCTTCGGAAGCCTTTGGAGGCCCGCGCTGCCTAAGCTTCGGAAGCCCACGCGGTCGAAGCTTTGGCCCAAGAGCAAGCCTCGACGGGCCTGGCCGAAGCCCACGCTGTCGAAGCTTCGGCCCGAGGAGCAAGCCCCGACGGGCCTGGCCGAAGCCCACGCTACCGAAGCTTCGGCCCGAGGAGCAGGCCTCGGCGGGCCTGGCCGAAGCCCACCTCGGCAGAGATAGAGTTGGACGCGTTTCTAGCTCAATCTTTATTTCTATCTGGCTGGATTAATAGTAGATTATATTAGAGTTAACCCTCTATAAATAGAGAGGCCTGGCCGGCGTGGAAAGCCTCCCCCCCCAACTCAAAGCAAGCCAAAGCCATGCTTTGATCGTACCTTTACTTTTACTTTTACCTTTACTTTTCTGTACCTCTTCGTGGGTTTGCCTGGAAGCCCTTCGTCCGCCACTACGGAACAGTGGTAAGCCTTGGTACTTCGCCCATGAAGTCCCCGTTAATCTATGTAACAGATTACTATCTCCTTGTTACTTCACCTGTGAAGTATCCGCTAATCTACGTAATAGATTGCTACCTTCGCCACCCGTGCTACACCTCACAAATTTTGTCCTAAGGCCGAATTGGTACCTCGCATATTCCCTATTGCAAGTTCGCACGTTCGGAGCCCCTTCGCTGGAGGTGTTCGGAACCGAGATATCGGTTCTGGAGGTCCCCAGGACACCCTTCGACAAGATCGCAGGCTTCGACAACAGGATTCGCCAGCATACTTCGTCGTAACAGGCTTCGCCACGACTACACCCCGCGCCAAGACGAAGTTGCACCCGCACGTAGCCTTCGTGTGACCGCTCTGTAATTCGCTGCATCGGAGATCGCACGTCGAACTCCACTGTTCAGAGGTGATCACCGTGCTCAGATCCGTTCGGAGTCTACCTTCGGCCGGATCAGTCCAAACGCCGAAGTACCCTTCGGCGAAGCACTTCGCACCAAGCGCCGAAGCACCCTTCGGCGGAGCACTTCGCACCAGACGCCGAAGGTACCCTTCGGCGCACCCTTCGCAACAGACTTCGAATCAGGAGGACTCCGACTGGTTTGCTGATTTTAACCCGTTTAATCTATTTCTTTCGGCTAATTGGATTATTTCTTGTAATCTGGTTGTCTGGCGACTCCACCCCCCTTATCACTATTAAGGGTTGTCGGAACACGGCATCGGTGCTACGCCACGCTTAGGCCCGTCCCTAAATATCCGTGCACTTTTGGATTGCCAGACTGACCCAAGTGCGGGGGCACGTTTCTGTGTCAACACACTTTTTGGCGACTCCGCTGGGGAAGAGCTACGCCAACACGATGAGTACGTCTACATCGGCCACCGGTACATCTACTTCGACTACTACGTCTACACCGTCGATGGACAAAATAGGAGGCGCGGATATCAACAACCGCAACATTATGTCACCTACACTTCAAGATATCCCCGCGGAAGACCGAGCAGAGATCGAGGCGAGGCTAAAGGCGCTCCAAGACATGATGCTTGGAGGCTACATCAAGACACGCGCAGGCTTCGTCAAGCGCGACATCGTCACCCCTGACCCCACTCAGGTCCAGGTAACACCGGTATCGCCTCGTTTATCTTCTCTAGAAATTGAGCAAAAAATAGCTGCATCAGTAGATTTGGCCATTAGCGCTTCACTAGCCAACCGTTTAGATTCGGCAGTTAGCTCCCATGTAGAGGCGACTCTTAGAAGGTTCGGCTTCACTAAGGCTGCACCCCTGGTTCCTATAGCTAGTGCACCTCTGACAAACATGTCTCTGGCCTCATCACTTATGGCCGAGATCAATCATTATGCCTATGGTCAAACTAATAATGCATGCCACACAACGCCCGCGCCAATACTCACGCTACCCGCACCACACACGCAGGCACTCGGACATGAGCACATTATACAAATAGCGCGTAGGGAAGAAGCACGTGACCGACGCGTAGGGAAGAACACACCCTTCGAAGTTCTGGTTCGGAGGTATTTTACAGCTCCGAAAACAGGCTTCGCAAGGAGCAAAAGTTTAAAGCCAACAAGACTTCGCTCCACCCATAACCCCGAAAGTTCAGCTCTGCTAGGTCAGTGAAGGCTCCGCACACAGGGTGCCTTCAAGCAGGCTTCGCACTTCACCCTTCGCAAGAGCGGACTTCCCTCTGAGAACTTCGATCAGCTCTGCTAAGTTAGTGCAGGCTCATCGCACTGGGTGCCTTCGAGCGGGCTTCGCACTTCACCCTTCGCAAGAGTAGACTTCCCTCTGTAGACTTCGACCAAATACTCACCAACAGCAATTGGTGCTGGGCTTCGTACTTCGAAGGTCTAAACGCACACTGAACAGACTTCGCCAAGGACTTCGACAAAAGAAGAAAACAGGCTTCGATCTAAGCCAACAACAGTGCTTCGCTTGTAATCAAAGAGGTCTAGCCTCTAGTTTACACAGAGCGAACAGACACTAAAAACTCACACTTCACTCGAACAGGCTTCTCACACACTCCAGAAAAGATTCAATGCACAAACTCAACTCAAAAGAAGTGAGACACAGAGAGATCAAAGCATGCAGTGAAGTACGCATACAAGTTCAAGCAGTAAATGAAAACAGAATCAAAACTTCATTGCTTGAACAGGGAACACAAAATGAACTCACAGACCGAATACAACGTGTGTGGCGGCTAGCACAGGAGCTCAAAAATGACTGCTCAAAGTGTTGATGTGACCTAGCTAGCTTCCACTATTTATAGGCACTATTCAGCCCTGTGAATAGACTACTTTACCCCTAGGGTTTACATCGGTTTTGTCTCATCAGAACAGGGGGGTACAGCTGGTAGTCTACTTTATTTGGAGGCTTCTTTTGTCAGCTTCGCAGAGGGGACAACATCAGCTTTTCCAGAGCAGACATGGTCATCCTTTGCAGTTTTGGACCCTTCTGAAGCCCCCTTCGCACGCGAGGGGTGTGGTAGCTTTGGTGAGAAGCCTTTAGCCTAATGGCCTTCGCTTCACCAAAGTCAGCATTCGATACAGAGACGGTTTTGAGCCGTAGCCGTCAAAGTCCTTGGGCCTTCGCACCAACACCTTCGGAGTGGTCCACCATGGCTTCGCAGCTTCTCCCAGCTCGAACTCCGTCAGTCCGTGTACCGAAGCCATGCATGACCGAAGTACCTCAAGTCAGCCTCACTCCGGAGCCAACCTCACTCCGAAGTCAGCTTCACTCCGAAGCCAGCCTCACTCCAAAGTCAGCTTCACGCTGGAGCCAGCCTCACTCCGAAGCCCCACCTTTGGAGTACCACCCTTCGAAGTCCCTCCTTCGTCCAGGGCCTCCGCATGAAGCATTCCATGAGCACTTCATCGCAGTGTCTCTCCCCGAGCACACTCCTCGACGATCCTCACCTAGACCATGCCTTCGATACACCTCGACTTCTGAGACCTTCGTCGGGTATACCTTCGAGTGCCTCCCTCCGGAGCACACTTCGAACACCTTGTCTCATTGTTGAGGACTTTGTCCACCATACTTCGAAGTCACTCCATTCGGAGTACCAATTGAAGTGCCTCGCCTCCGAGGACTTCGTCCCAGAGTACCTTCACCCATAGTCATACTCCGCACTTTCTGCCTTCTCCTGTCGCACCTCGACCTGAGGTCCGACCTCGACCCCTTCGCAGCCTTTGTGATGGAGCTCCCTGCTCCCTTGGCATCAAGCCTCTCGCTTGACCCAGGTTCACTTGATACGAACCATCTGTCGCCTCCGAAGTCACCTGCGCACCACAAACAAATAGACAAGTGTATCCAGTACCCCGGAGACCTCTCCGGGTAAACCACCTCTGGCACACACTCCGGTGTACCGCCCAAAGTACCAAAACCTTCGGTACAACCTAGTCATCGTGTACTGTCGGACCCCTCCGACAAGCACACTCCGCTGGAACAGCTACAACAAACAGACCCACCGAACCCTTTGGTGAAACAACCTCCGAACCCCTTCGGAGGGACCCCTTCGAATCAGAGGATAAAATCTGTCGATCACTCATCACAGACTCCGAAACCAACCCTTGGTTTCTCAGAAAGTGAATTATGAAAGGAATGAGACGTGGGGTCAATTATAGAGGGAATTTTGTGCCACCAAAACAATCCGGAGGGAAATGAGAATTATGGAGGGAAAATAGGATGAAAATATTTTATAATTCAGAATTTTTTTGATCGGATACAACAAATTTGGAATTTTTAAATATTTCTTATTTTTTTAGTATATTTTAATAATTTGATATAAGTATACAAATTGAAAGTGTATTTGTATTATTCAAATTGAAATTGGTGAAAGTTGAACAGAAATGAAGTACTTAAAGTTTAAAGTGTGTTTGTAGGACTCAAATTGAAAGTGTGTTTGTAGGATTGAGATTTCAAGTGTGTTTCTAGGATTAAAATTAAAATTGGTGAAATTTGAACAGTAATTAAGTACTTGAAGTTTAAAGTGTGTTGTACTATTCAAATTGAAAGTGTGTTTGTAGGATTGAGATTTCAAGTATGTTTGTATTATTCAAATTGAAATTGGTGAAAGTTGAACAGTAATTAAGTACTTGAAGTTCAAAGTGTGTTTGTAGGATTCAAATTGAAAGTCGTTTGTAGGATTGAGATTTCAAGTGTGTTTATAGGATTCTAATTGAAATTGGTGAAATTTGAATAGTAGTTAAGTACTTGAAGTTCAAAGTGTGTTTGTCGGATTGATATTTCAAGTATGTTTGTAGGATTCAAATTGAAATTGGCGAAATTTGAATAGTAATTAAGTACTTGAAGTTCAAACTGTGTTTGTATTATTCAAATTGAAAGTGTGTTTGTAGGATTAAGATTTCAAGTGTGTTTGTAGGATTTAAATTGAAAGTGGTGAAAGTTGAACAATAATTAAGTACTTGAAGTTCAAATTTGGGTATTCATAATTTTGGGTATATTTTGTAGTTAGTATACACTAAATTTAATGAAATTTTCAAAAAAACATAACAGAATAGCATCTGTGTAAAACTTGTAAAAAAAATCCAAAAAATGTTGTTGGGGTTGAGGTTAAAACACCCGACCTCGAGTTAAAACCGTGTGCCATTTGCCAATAGACTGTGAATGATTTCTTGAAAGCATTGTGCAAGCACCATTTTTATTTTTATTCAGATATCAAGTATTTTATATATGTAATGTTTCGTTGCACGTGACGGCTCAATCCCCAATCCCCAACTCCTCGGCTCCTAACCGACAACGTCACTTGGCCTTCCACCCTCCTCGCCGACCCACAACCGCGACCGCTCCCTCCTCGCTGACCCCCCAACCACGATAGCGCCCTCCTCGCCGACCCCCAACCTCGATGGCTCCTCCTAAGCATGAGTTTAAGAGGGACAAGAAGGGGAGGTTTCAGCACCATACACAAGTCGATAGAAGGTTTTTTGTACCGAAGATTGAACCAAACAGTGGGTCCTCTTCCTCTACATAGTGTGGCGTGTGTGAGGTTTGCAAATGTTGTAAGCTTAAGGTCCATGGCAAGGTTTGCAGTTGCTTGGCATCCTCCAAAAGGAAGCAAGTGCTTCTCGCCTTGGACTCCGACTCGGAGGACGACTCGCCGCAACAAGTTAGGGTAAGTGCTGGAAGAGGGAAGCATGCCGAAGCAAGCGGTGGCAGAGGGAAGCATGCCGAGGCAAGCGGTGGCAGAGGGAAGCATGCCGAGGCAAGCGGTGGAAAAGGGAAGTATGCAGAGCCATGCGGCAGCAAAATAAGGTAGGAGGCAAGATCCTCTTTTTATGCAAATTTTATATTTTTATCAGCCAATTCAATCATTTAACAATATTGTTTCATTGCTACATCACTGTGCTTTGATAATAGGAATTGAGAGATGTTTGTTGTAGATCCTTCACTTACTTTTATATTTTATAATTTTATCAGCCAATTCAATCATTGAACAATATTTTTTACATTGCTACATCACTGTGCATTGATAATAGGAATTGAGAGATGTTGGTTTTAGATCCTTCACTTAATTTATAATGTTTCTATAGTAAGATGGAGAACATATTAGTAATGATAGTAATGACTGTTGGATCCTATATTTAAGCATTTGTAATGACACTAATGACTGCTGGATCCTATATTTAAGAATTAGTAATGACAGTACGATTGTATGCTTTTGATCCATGTTTCTCTCTTCATCTAGGACTATCTTGACATATTGGTTCAGCAGCTAGACATTGTGATCAGGAAGTTGGACGTCTTGATGGATAAGCTTGACATGGTCATTGAGAAGATGTGATCTAAATGACATGGACAACCTTGACGTACTGATCTTTTGGTTAGTTAGTAATGAATGTATGTTCTATTTTGGATAGCTTGTGGTGGTTGTTATCGATGGATTGATGGTCTCTTTTGGTTAGCTTATGGTGGTTGTAGCTATCAATGGATAGATTGGCTCTTTAGTAACTACCGTGGTGCTTGTTATTATCACTGGATTGGTGCCCTACTGAGTACTGATGGATACTATATTTAAGAATTTGTAGTGACACTTCTATAAGTGTTATATATATCTACATATGACTATGAAATGTCTGCTTTTATCAGATTCTATGATTTTGATAACACTACTAGAAAACTCCCCCTGTAGCTACGCCAGAATTAGGGTGTAGACATGCTTTATTTCATCTCTATGTCAATATAGACACACGTTCATAAAGCATGTTAGAAGCGTCTTCGTACGTACCACGTCAGACCTTGTAGAGATTAATTATTTATGCGTTGCTATGAAAGAAAGAGACAGTCTATAAACACGTTCATTGCATATCTATAAATTTAGATACAATTTAGTAGACACATGTATAAAATGTCTATAGTGGTGTAGTTACGTAGTATTGTGACATTTCATTCACGTTAATAAATGTAGATACAATTTATAGATACATATACAAATCATGTCTAATAATATAAATGTGTTTTATAAGGACGTCTTATTGCGCAGTAATAAGTATAGAGACAAATTTGTAGAGCGCAGAACGTGATGTGGCAGATGATGTGGCACGTGACGTGGCAGATGACATGGCAGATGATGTGGCAAATTACGTGGAAGATGATGTGGCGATTGATGTGGCGCGTGACATGGCAGATGATATGGCAGGTGACACGTTTTGTATTAACACCACAATGCGTGTTAACAAATGTAGAAACAATATCATAGATACATTATAATTACGCGTCTACGGATATAGACACGTTTAGTAGTTACATCACATTGTGTATTAAGAATTATAGAAACGGTTTATAGATACATATATTTTTCATGTGTACTAATATATAATGATTTTTTATTTGCATACATAATTGTAATATATATTTATATTTTATTATCAGATAATGTTTTATAAATAAATGATCTATTGGAAATAGTTGACCAACAATTATTTACTTCACCAAAAATATGGACCAATCAGAATACACAAATACTACATATTGAAGTCAATCATTATTGCATTCCCTTGATCAGTATCAAGCCAATAAGGAAAAGTTGCTAACAATTTCATTTCATTTGACAACTCTGTATCATAACCTTGAATATTTGTAATACATATGCATAAATATTGTAAGAAAGCAATGCACATCATGGAAAATACAAAATTGGTACATGTATTTGCAGGGGATGGCATTATTCATGCAAAAGCTTCTCCAAACTGAACATATGTTTAACTCTTGTTCAACAAAACTTCAGCTGATTTATCTTATGTTCACCAGGAGTGTTGGCTCATCATTTCAGTGTGAATCTTTTCCTTGTAAACCACATGGCTTCTGCTTCTTCTACATAGCAAATTTCTCTTTTAGCTGCACTCGAGGACATCACAGATTGTACCATAGAAATAATTGGTACAGAATCGTCTATGACCTAAAAAATTCTTAATATGTGTTAGTATATAACCCATGCCATAAATCATATGTAGGGGAATGCAAAGTGGAAATCGAAATGAAATATCTTTCAGATATCAACATCTTTTAGGGGAAAAGAAACATTGAATTTGCAGGTGTACTAATAGTGGAAACATCAACTGTCTTACCTAGCAAATAACCATAAATTGAACTAGAGCCAATTCAAGACAGGATAAAATGCAGCAAAGAAACTTATACATATGAGTGTATCAGAGAATGAGTTTATCAAAAAACTATGAGGCTAACAAATGAGGGGTGATAAATAAACATAATTTGATGAAGTTATATGGACAATTTTCAATTATTCAAGCACAACAGAGAAAGGAAGCTAATAACATAATATAAGTAACTTGGTGATCAACATGAAATTAAATGGCAGGAAGCCAAGAATGGTAAAGAAAAAACTAACCATTGAAATATTAGTCCTCTTGTCCACACCTTTCCATGAACTGTGCCAAGTGCATGGTATACTGTATTTAGGTCAATGGCCATAATATGAAACCAAAAAAGTGAGCAAAGCAGATTTTCTATTTGGATAATAATTTTCAAATAAATGATATGATGAGTACTTTGAACCAACTAGTGCAGTAATTAAGTTATTGTGAACAAGACTATTGCCTTGATAAAGAAACATAGAAATAGTAACTATCACACAAATATTTCTAAATTTATTTCACTAACAAATATAAACTATGCTTCATTGTCCATTCTTGCTGGTCTCCATTGTAATTTTCTTCACCTGCAATGGGGCATGAGGTTAATTAGATGAATACCACAAGTTGAAGATATTACAAAATTGAAGGTTTATTCTTTAGAAAAAATCTTACATGTGAATAGGGCCAAGGTATAGTATAGCCAATAGCATCTACTAGTTTACGAATCTCAAAAATAGGTCTAGGTATAAGCTCATCTCCTTTATTTCTAACATCAATGTTTTCAAGACCTTCAACATAAACCCCAACGTATTCCTTTCCAAGCATGCTTCCTCCAATCTCTCGTTTGCAATCAGTTGTCACTAACCGCGCTTTGGCCACAATTCTTCCTTTGTTTCTTAGGGAAATAAGATAGATTGGAGAACGGCTCTAGCATTTTGCAAAACAAGAAGGTAAGAGTTTTTTAATTTAAATAATTTAATTACAAAAGAAACATGCAGAATAGAAGCATACCGAATCAGATTGGCTTAAACTGGGGGCTTTAACTCTTCGAGTCCTCTAGAATAAACATAACTTATATTAGTAAAAGTACATCATCAGTAAAATAAGTTTAGCTAATATAGATTAACATTGCAATGTTAGTCTAGACATACCATGCTTGTCAATATGGGATCTTGGGAAATATTTGTGGTTGTATTAACATAGTTACCTTCATGAACAGAACTATGAATTTGTTCCTCATGTAGTAAACAAGAGCCAAACAAGGAACATAAAACAGGACTTATAAGCATGTTCAAATATTGAGAATTAAATTACATAATTACTATGAGATTTAGTTTGCATGATGTACTACATACCGTTGCAACCACATGGTCAGTAGGTAAAGACGTATGGTCTTCGGTGGATGTATCGTGCTGCAAAGTATAATAAACCATATTACATAATCCATTAGTATAAACTTTAATAGTATTGATGTAGATCAGTACATAAGACAGAAAGTAGGTGATCTATTACCTGCACTTCTTTGTCGGAGAGTGCACATTACCAATTGTGTTCACATGGCTATCATCAGTATGACTTTCTGGTTCTATAGGTTCATCCTTGAAAAAAAACAAGAGAAGGAGGGCTTACTTGTAATCACTGCTATCAATGAGAAAAAATATGTAGTTGCCATTCTGAAAAAGAAATAGATGCTTACTTCATCATCATGTAGATTGGCTACCATTTCTTTTATGAAATCCTCTTCAAGAAACTTTTTTATCATGGAACCAAGCCAGTGCTTCATGAAACCATCCATGCGTTTCATTTTATTCTCCATTTCATTTAGTTTATCTTGGTACCTTCTTTCTTCCGCAATTTGAGTGACAAAAGTTAGACCTTGGTACACTCGAACTTCACTCCAGTACTTATCATCATAGTACCCTTGTGCTTTTAACTCCTTAGCAACTATCCCATTGAAGACCTCATTAAAATCTTGCGCTGAAAGATTACCATTGTTCATTTGTTGCCTTTTTTCTAATTCCTCATATGATGCATTCTATAGAAATAAAAATAGTGTGAGGTCAAAAAATGGTAAACATAAATTCAAATTGAACATAAATGCTTAGGATCAGAAAATGTACCATTAGTGCATCCACTTTGTGGGTAGTGAATCTGTCATTCTTTTTCTTGTGAGCAACCTCCCATAATTCAAGCCTATTAATCTTCCTTTTATGGTTAACTTCCTGCACAACATAGAAAATTGAGGCTCATTACAGATCTGAATTAGATGATTGCGAATACAAGAAGTAACTTTGGATGAATATATCCCACCATCTCTTTTTTAAGCCTAGCATGGCTTTTTCTCCCAGATGTGTGTGTATTTTTATGTTCTTTTGCGATCCTAGAGTTTATCGCACATACTTTCTGCAAATATAAAAGAGTGATGAAGTGATGTTACACTCATTGCTTTCATCATGCATATAAATGATAAATAAAAGGGTGATACCTTATGTGGTTCTCGACACCAAAATCCAAAAAGGGCTTTCCATTGAAGTTCATTCACTTTGCTTGGTTTCTCATTTATGATTTCATCTAGAGATCTCTCTTCACGGTTTAAATATTGTTTCTTCAACTTTGATTTGTAGGATCACCACCTATTGTTAATAGTCCTTAGCACCCAGTCCCTTGTAAGATTTAGCATTTGGCGAGGGAACTGAAAGTTTTCCTATAAAAAGTAGAGGTAGTTGTTACTAGATGGATGGAAATTGAGGTACTTTTGATTGAACTAGCTAGGAACATTAATTTTACCTCCACATCATTGATTATTTGTTGCTTGTGAGTATTGAACATAGCTTTGTCCCATCTTTTAATGTGTAAAGGCGCTAATGATGGTTTTTCTGCTATCTGTCCAAGGTATTGTCCAAGAATGGAGGCTGACCTTTCATTTGGGACACCATTTTCACCAGCCCCTACAATTACCTTTCCTCCTTGTAAATCCACTAAATTTGAAACTCTGAACTCCCCTAAAACTTGTCTAACCTCTCCATTTGGCCCTACATATAGGAAATAGATTATGTTGACACTAAATTTGGATATGCAATAAAAACATGAAACTCACATATTATATTTTTTGGGGTTTGCGGATGTTGTCTTGGGAGCCGCGGTAATAAGCCATCAACATCAGGAGGACTCTGCAAGTCTTCATCGTTGCCATGCTCTGGTAAGTTGGCGTGGCCATTGTCACACTCTGCTAAGTTATCCTGCCCATTCTCAATAGGTTCTGCCTCCTCTTCTTGTTGGAGGTTCAAGTTCCTTAATCGTCTAAGTGGTCTTACCATGATTTGATCTGAAGTTACAATGATTTAAGTCATCAAGTTATTGTGACTACTATTAGCATTCAACTATAAGTATTCAACTATAAGCATATGACACCTACTTCATGATCAATTCACCCAACGCACCTCTAAAAACACAGATTTAAATTTCAATTCAACACAGTGTGCAGAATGATCTTCTCAAGATGGCAAAACCCAAAACAGTTGTAGCTCAACCTTTTAGATCATACCTAACAGCACATTCACACTAGTGACCCAAACAAGAGAGACAATTTGAACTAGAACACTTTTACTCAAAATCAAATTAGAATCAAGCTAACCTTGAAAGCATATCAGTAATCTAAACAGATTCAGGACATAGAACACTAGAATCAGAAGATTGATCAACTATAGCAAAACTTACATCCTGAGTTTAACATTTCCAGATCACATACAATGAACACTGTCAGTATTTAAGATAGAAAACTACTGTCAAATACTAGATTCAGCAACTTCAAGCTAAAACAGCAGCAAACCAGGAAGTCAATCTTCACAGATCAAAGACAAACGACTGAAAGAGCTACTCAGGGATGAATTGAAACTACAATTCTTAAACAGAATACATCCTCTTCCAAATTGGAACACAAATCAGTCAATCAGCATATAGCTTCAGCAGGATTTTGAAACAGAACGGATTACCAGTCTGATTCCTCCAAATATTTTGGAATAGATGCAAACAAGCTTTGCTAATGTACCAGCAAGGGATAATCAGATTCTACAAACTCTCAGCAGTACAGCACATATGGTTTCATGAAGTTAGTGTGCTATTAATCCTATGGTAAGTGATCCAACGTTTAACACTTCAGAATATGGGATCAAGCGGATGGAGGTCAGAAAAGATTAGTGTTTATAAGATTAGTGTGCTATTTATAATAGGTCAGCAAAAAACTATTAAACCCATCGTTTCAAAAGCTAATCAACCCTTAAGTAATGAAGACTTTAGGTCTGTGTGTTAGCTACTTGATGAAAGATTACATGTCGAAGGTATTAAATTTGATTGAACCCTAATTCAATGTCATATCTCAATTCATGGCGGCGACAAGCAGTAAATCGATAAGCAGGCCGGAGATTGGGACGAAGGCATGGTAATACCTGGAGTGGAGATGGCGACGACGAGAAGTTGAGGATGCCGGCGAGCAGGTGCGGTCGTGCGGTTGCCGGCGCCTGAGCCTCTAGGAATTGGTTGTATAGAAGGAGAGGTTAAAGGAGAAGGTGCGGTCGTTGTGCGGTTGCGAGGTTTCCGGGTGTTGAATAAGGCAAGGATTTCACTGTATAGGAGGTAAATATCTTTGGCGCGCAACCTGGCGCCAAATATTTTTGGTACTATATTCGTTACTAGCGTTAAATACAATTGCATGTACAAAAATATTAAGAAGTTAGCAGTAGCACAGATGGATGTTGGTGCTGGTTGGTAAGATAGCAACCCAGGTTTGAATCCTGGAGTCACCATATTTTTAGTTTCTTTTTTAAATATGTTTCTATCCTGCAATACAATTTTAAAATCAAGTATTTCATCTTAACAAACATTACTCAAATTTTGTTCCTATATTTCAGACTTTTTAAAGTTTTAGAACATAGTTTTTTCTAAAAAATGGGCACAAAAACATGAATATGATTTTTCTATAAATTTTGGTGCATAGTTGGAGGTACTTGCAGTTCAAATTTGACATATTTCAATTTAAATCCTAGGAACACAACTAATGTGTTCAAAATAGCAAATTAAATGGATCTAGAAAATTAAAAACATTTTATATGGAATGAGATAAGTTGTACTTTGATTATAAAAAAATTAAAGTTGAAATGAATGTTTAACCAAAAATTTGCTTTTGACCCGAACCTATTCCTTTTGAAAACTGTAATTCAATTCCTCTCATGAGAAGGTCGAGTTTCTTAACATCCTATGTCACAACTTTGTTGAAACATTTTCAAATTTTTATTATAGAATGTACGTATAATATAATAGCACCATGACAAATCTCGTATTTTTCAGACTTTATTTGATTTTCTTAGAATTTAAGAACCCTTAACCTCCGCATTACCGATCGAGTTTCAGAACATAGTTTTTTGGAAAACTACGAATTTAGTGTATGGGAACAAAAAAATGGGCACAAAAGCATGAATATGATTTTTGTGTAAATTTTGGTACATAGTTTGAGGTACTTGCAGTTCAAATTTGACATATTTCGATTTAAATCCTAGGAACATGACTAATGTGTTCAAAATAAAAAATTAAATGGATCTAGAAAATTACAAACATTTTATATGGAATGAGATAAGTTGTACTTTGATTATAAAAAAATAAAGTTGAAATGAATGTTTAATCATAAATTTGCTTTTGACCTGAACCTATTCCTTTTGAAAACTGTAATTCAATTCCTCTCATGAGAAGGTCGAGTTTCTTAACATCCTATGTCACAACTTCATTGAAACATTTTCAAATTTTTATCATAGAATGTACGTATAATATAATAGCACCATGACAATTCTCGTATTTTTCAGACTTTATTTGATTTTCTTAGAATTTAAGAACCCTTAACCTTCGCATTACCGCTCGAGTTTCAGCACATAGTTTTTCGGAAAACTGCGAATTTAGCGTATGGGAACAAAAAATGGGCACAAAAGCATGAATATGATTTTTGTGTAAATTTTGGTACATAGTTTGAGGTACTTGCAGTTCAAATTTGACATATTTCGATTTAAATCCTAGGAACACGACTAATGTGTTCAAAATAGCAAATTAAATGGATCTAGAAAATTACAAATATTTTATATGGAATGAGATAAGTTGTACTTTGATTATAAAAAAATTAAAGTTGAAATGAATGTTTAATCATAAATTTGCTATCGACCCGAACCTATTCTTTTGAAAACTGTAATTCAATTCCTTTCATGAGAAGGTTGAGTTTCTTAACATCCTATGTCACAACTTCGTTGAAACATTTTCAAATTTTTATCATAGAATGTACGTATAATATAATAGCATCATGACAAATCTCGTATAATATAATAGAATGTACGTAAATTTTGGTACACGACTAATGGGTTAAAAATACCATTCCACCATATTTTGATATTCTAAATTTTCATTTGCACCAGAAAAGTTGGTATTTTGTATTCTGAAGATAGTGGCTGCTTTGTGGTCAAATTAACTGAAGATACCAGCATATATAACATGACAACGAAATTTTACCAAATTTGCATTTCACTAGATTTTGATATTGTACCCAGAACATTTCTAATTTTACATTTGCACTAGGCACGTCTTTTTACCATGCTTCAGGCGAAATGATTTTGTCGTTGGACCACAAGCAGGACAGGCATATGTACCACCTGTGCTCCATCCACTTAGGTAACCTAATGCTGGAAATCATTTATAGTCCACAAAAGTGCAGCTCAGAGATGGAACTCTTTTTTCGAAGAGGCATCAAATGTTTCAACTCCATCCCACAACAGTAAAAGCTCATCAATCAGGGGATGCAAATATACATCTATATCATTACCAAGAGAATCTGGTCCAGGGATGATCATTGACAACATGAAATATGTTTGCTTCATGTAGATCCAAGGTGGTAGGTTGTAAGGAATGAGCATTACTGGCCATGTATTGTGCTTCAGATTCTGATTCCCAAAGGGGTTAAATCCATCACTTGCAAGACCAAGGCGTACATTTCGAGCATCTGCTGCAAATTCAGGATGCCTATCGTTAAATTCTTTCCAAGCTTCACCATCTACTGGATGTCGTAGTTTTTCATCTTTTGTTCGGGCCTCCTCATGCCATCGCATATCATCTGAAGTTTTCGTAGTTGAAAATAACCTCTGGATCCTAGGTATCAATGGAAAATACCGTAACACTTTTGTTGGTTTCCTTTTCCCCTTTGGTTTAGCTGATGAGGCATTCTCTTTAACAACTTTCCAACGAGAGCTCCGGCACACATGGCAAACATTATTTTTGGCATGTTCACCTCTAAAAAGCATGCAATCTTTGGGGCAAACATGGATTTTCACATAATCAAGACATAGTCCACGGATGATTTTCTTCGCTTCAAAATATGTCTTAGGCAGATTTACTTCACGAGGTAGCACGGCAGATAGTAGACCTAATAGTGATGCAAATGATTCTTGTGACCAACCATGTAAGCACTTCAAGTGATATAAGTGCACCAAAAATGACAACCTTGAGTACTTACAATCAGGGTATAACCTTACGTGTGCATCCTTTAAGAATCTTGCATATATATTATGATCCCTCCTCGAATCATCGCCTTCACTTGAATTCACATTAATATCCTCTGGGCATTATGTTCCATACTTGCAAATCTTGCGTAAAAATCATCTGCTTCACCTTCAAGCATTCCTGTAGCCCTACCAAATGCATCATGTAGTAGTTCTTCCATGCTATCCGATCCTCCGTCCCGGTGACCTTGTACTATACCCGTGGCAGACAATGTGGTCATATTAGGCACATCATCAAATGCAATTAATGGTCTATCATAATTCTCACCATGATGAACCCAAGAGGTATAACCTTGAAGAATACTGTCACACCTTAGATATGTCTTAACTTCATCACGAGTCTGGTTTATTCTATTCTTGCACTTTTTACATGGACACAGTATCTCGCTGTGAGGTGGAAGGTCCCGATAAGCAAAAGTCAAAAATTCCTCAACACCATCTTCATATGCAGTCTCTCGTCTTGATTTTTTCATCCAACTTCTATCCATCACCCTATGTAAGCACATGTGGAATTTAAATCAAACAAATCATGCTTAATTTAAAAAACAGTTACATTACAGCTTATGCTTCAAGAAATCAAACCACGACAACAAATAACAAGGAAGCTCAATCATAACATACACATACCATCTATAGCCATATGCACTACACCATGATTGTACACATACATAGATAAGTGTTTTCAAGCAATAGCATCCTCACATGAAAATATGATATAATTAAATAGAAAATCAAGACAAGTTCAAGTGTTCATTTGTTTAACAATCAAACTAGCACTAGAGAAAAACAATTGATGCATCCTTTGCCATCAAATTCTGATCTACTATTACTATCCATCATTCTACAAATTTAATAGTCACACAACAAGTAAACAAACAACACAAGAATAATAACACATCTGTCAAGTACCAACTGAACCTATTATGTCAAACAATTGATTGAGTACAAGTTTGAAAGCCTAACAATAGACAAAATTGCAGTATTGCACACTGCACTGTATATGATTACAATGTTTAAATCTACACAAATAGGCAGCAGCCGGTGTAAATTGCAGAAAATGAAAAGAACTTAGAGAAGAAGAAAAGAAGGGATAGGATCGGACCTACCTTATGTAGCCTCTGTATTCATGAGAGGATGCAAGTAGCTTGTGAGTTCTAGGCGCATAAGAGTGACGACGCGTGATGAGAGGCAGGGGAACGTAGTAGCGCGATGGGGGGCGGCGGCGGGATAGGAGGCGTTGGTGGGATGGGAGGCGGCGAGTGTCGACGGAGAGGCCGTGGTTGACGGTGCGATGGGAGGCGACGACGCGTAGCCTGCCGACAGTGCCTGAGAGGAGGCTGCGGCGGTCGATGGAGGAGCAGTCATCGGTGGCGGCATGCACGGGCGGTGCGACGTGTCGGCTGCAACACAAACTCAATTTGAGAATATTGCCGATTTGGGTTGTGGGTGTATATGGTAGCTGAAGATATGTCTATTTACATACTCAGACCAGGTAAAAAGCACAAATGTGTTGGTAGTTCAATGGCTTGACCGTATGCCTCTAATGCTACTGACCAGAGTTCGAATCCTAGGAGGCTCAACTTTTTATATTTTTATTTCAGTGCACACAACTTATTTGTATATGTTTTTTAGCATGTACATATATAATATAACTTATTTAATTTATTCATTCCAAATAATATTTTTCCATGCACATCTATCTTGCCAACGGTTATATGATAACAATATGGTATGTAGTTGTATTTTTTTACCATATCAAATATATTATTTCTTCATCATTCACAATGCATGATTACAAATAATTGTTTGATATGCTTTAAAATGTGTCGAGAGGATAATGACACTTCAAAGCGTGTTTATGTCCGTGTCATTTTCTATTGATGGTTATTTGATACGATTTACAACTAATCTACATGCTATTCGTGGAATGACAGCATGTTAAACTTTGTATCAATTCAATACGCTTTTCTAATCAAGTTAGAAAGCATCTATACCTAGCTATAAACAAATGTTTGATGCACTTTACAACGTCTATATGTGATAATGACGCTTTAAATCGTGTCTAACGTCGTGTCATTTTGAGATGACTTTAATAGCGTGTCAAAAAATGTCTTCGTATGATTCGTAACAGTATAAGCGTGTATATTATCATAACAATATGACATGCTTTCAAAATCGTGTCAACAAGCATCTTTATATGTGGATGTAGAGATGCTTTTACATGGCGTAGCTTAAGGGGGGTTTCTATTAGTGTAAGTTGTCCAAATGTCTGTTAATGAATGAATGCTATGGTGAGGTTGCTCCTATACTGAAATGTCCACAATACAAAACCTATGTATTTACTCCAAAATACATGTCCAGGTAAACAACCTATGTAGGCACAGAAAAATATTGCCTAACCACCGGTTACTTCATGTTACAAAAATGTAGTTTCTACATAATCAGTCACAAATAGGTTTTTTACATATACATAACCCTTCAATTTAGCACTCTACTTCTACATCACAACTTGGATTATGGTTTGTAGTTGTTGTGTCTACATTAATTCCCTCAACATCTCTTCTAGTCCATGAACAATTGTCATGAGCTTTGTCAAAAAGGTTCCCAACCATGCTCACATGAAAAGGTTCAGACTCTACTACATTCCAATCCTCTCCCATGTCAAATATATCTCTCGGCTTCATCTTCAAAACAATTAACCATCCTGGATTTGTAGGGTCTTTGATGTAGAATACTGGGTCAACTTAGTTGGCAAATATGAATGGTTCATGCTCAATCCTATCACCTTTGTGAATCTGATTTGAGAAATTCACAAGTGACAAGCCAAACTTATATTTTTTCAATCCCTTCCTCGAGTGAAATCAACCCATTCACATCGAAATAGTACCACCAAAAACCTTCCATAATAGTATATCTCTATTATATCAATTATCCTGCCATAATACATAATATCTCCAAATATAGGGTTACTATCACGTACTGAAGAATAACTAGAAGTATCTGCAGTAACAACAACTCCATTGTTTTGAGTTGCCTTGTCATACCTTTTGGCCCTAAATCTGAATCCACGGATGTTAAACGCTCTATGTCTTGTTGCAGTATTCAATGGCCCTCAAGCCAACCATCTAATAGCATCATCGATGTTGTCACTACCATTTTTCTCCTCCAACTGTAATATTTGTATCCACCCAAAATGTTAAATGTTTCTACATAAAAGTAAACAATTTACAAGAAACAAAGGACACAAATCAGGCTACATACATGATCTCTAAACCAATCAGGAAATTCTTTATTTTGTATCTTTTTGATTTCTTTAGGAGTAGGACGACGGTCACGTCTCTTCCTCTTGACATGACCAGCATGTTGCCTGCATAAAAATTTGGCATGTAATTAGTTTTAAAACTGTATAAAAGGTGCATTATGTACATGCAACACTTACTTTAGATATGGATTCACAATATCACAGTTGAACAATACATATCGATGCACTTGCAATTTCTCTAGTTCAGTTAAACTGAAGTTCGATGGTTTTCCCAATGGTTTGCCTACTGGAGGAAAAATATTTGAATCTTCTCCAAATAAGGTTGACTCGGTATGGTCCACACTATCATCATTCCTTGATGGTTTATTATGCTTTGTGGAGAAGCCTCTTATGTACCGAGAACAAAACACCATACATTCATCTGTCAAAAATGAATTTGCAATCGAAGCTTCTAGATATGCTTTGTTGCGAACATATGATTTTAATTTCCCTAAGTACCTACAGCAAATTTTAAAAATGTCACATAAATAATATATTTATAAACTACACATGTATTTAGAATCAGTACCTCTCAATAAAATACATCCATCGATAATTAACTGGACCACTAATCTTACATTCACCTGCTAGATGGACTACTAAATGAACCATAACCGTAAAAAATCCAGGAGGAAAAATCATCTCCATTTTTGCATAGGGTGATTTTAATTTATTGTTCCAAATAGTTCAACTCATCCACATGAAGAACTTTTGAGCATATCCCTCGAAAATAAGCAGACAACTCAAATACTACCGTTGTGATGTCATCTGGAAGAATGCCCCTCAAAGCTATAGGCATTAGTTGTTGCATCAGTACATGACAGACATGTGTTTTCAGACCAACAATCTTCCCTTCACCAACATTAACACATTTCAATATGTTTCTACAATAACCATCGGGAACTTTAATGTTTCGGATAACATCACATAATGTTCTTCTCTCACTTTTAGACATAGAAAATCTTGTTGGTGGCAAGTACAATTTTCCTGAAGGTTTTTGTTGTGGGTGGAGGTCTTCTCTAATATTCATCTCTACCAGATCTAGACGAGCTTGTAGGTTATATTTTGTTATTCCATCTAAATTGAATATTTTCCTATAAAAATTGTCAAACACATTCTTCTCTATATGCTTCACATCAAGATTGTATCTAAGAATATTATCATCCCAATAAGGCAATGTAAACAAACTACTTACTGACTTGTAAGTTCTTGAATCCTTGAAATTACCAAGCGCAATGATATCGTCCAAAATCAGACTATCATAATAGGTTGTAGGATCTGTTCCAAGCTCTATTGTTCCATCAAATGAATCTGCATCCAAGCGGGAAGGATGATCAATATCAATATATTTGCGATGACCCAAAAAAGAAGATTTACAACCATTCTTCAGCTGTTTTGTCCATACATTGGAACCACACGGTGGACATGTAAATTTCCCATGCACCATATGAGAAGCCAGCATTCCTAAGCCAGGTAGATCACTTATGGTCATAAGCATGGCCCCACGCAAGGTAAAACTCTCATCTCTCGATGCATCATATGTGTACATGCCATTCTGAAATAAATCCTTTAGATCCTCCAAGAGTGGCTGAAGGAACACATGAATTATGTCTCCAAGACTTTTTGGACCAGGAATCATTAAAGACAACATAATGTTGTGTTATTTCATGCAAAGACATGGAGGTAGGTTATATATTACCAAAACAATAGGCCAGCAGCTATGAGTAGAGCTCAACATCCCAAATGGATTAAACCCATCAGTAGCCAAGACAAACCGAATATTACGAGAATCTGATGCAAATTCTAGGAACTTTTCATCAAATCTCTTCCACGCCGGGGCATTAGCTGGATGTTTTAGTGCACCATCCTTAGTGCGCTTCTCATCATGCCATCTTAGGAGAGGTATTGTTTGTCTACATATAAACAATCTTTTCAACCTCTCTTTAATAGGAATGTATCGTAATACTTTGCAAGGCATTGCTTTTGTTCTTTCCTTCTTTGTTAATACAGACTTGGGTTCCTTATCCTTCCACCTTGAAGCCTTACAGGTTGAACAAAAATCATCATCCTTTTTTCCTTCCAATACAACTGGCAGTTATTCGAGCATGCATCAATATTTTCATATCCTAGGCCAAATTTAGAAATAATTTTTTAGCCTCATAAAAGTTCTTGGGTAGATCCTTTCCATTTGGAAGTGCAATATGAAGAACCTCAAGTAGGTAACCAAAATATTTATCTAACCATTTGTTCATGGATTTCACATTAAATAGAAGCACAAACAGAGTTAGCTCATTCAATTCACAACTGGTCCATAGAGGCTTTTTCGATTCTTCAAGCTGTTTATAAAACTGTTGTGCTTCTAAATTGGGTACTTTTACCAGTGCTTGACCATCCACCATTGGTGTGTCATCATACATATGTCCAACAACATCTTCCACTAGCTAGTTGATATTAACATGCATTTCCTCGCTATGGGAGTTTGTTTCCGGACTACTAGTGTGTTCCACTGAATGATCACCATGAAAACCCCATTCATCATAATTCTCAAGTATCCCATTATTGCACACCAAATGTCCAAACATCTCATCCCTTGGTTGTATAGTAGTGTGCACACATGTTTGACATGGGCAATAAATCTTGGTACCTTCAGGATTATCTTTAAATGCAAATTCAATGAACCTCTCAATAGCAGCTACATATGGATCAGAACCTTTAGGATAACACAAAAAACGCTTGACCATTGCCACATCCATCATCCTGAAATTGTAAAATAAATATATTGCTAATTGTACTACAAGAATCACATGTATGTAAGATCAACCTATTTTTTAAATCATAAGTCCTATTCTATGATGATAATAATTCTACAAGTTACGTCGTGACAACAAATTTTGCTAAATCAATACTGACATAACAAGCTTATGAGCTCCTGCCACAATGGATACATTGTTCGGCTATTACCATTCACTTGTACTAACTAGCTAGATCTTCATATTACTTTGCAGGATAGGAATAATGATTGTAATGACGATTGAAATCGAATTATACAATTGATTATAATAAGGAAATAACAACCTTATTGGTTTCAGATGGGGGATTCAACAGATCTAGTGACGTCGGATGCCGGACTGGGTCTAGGGCCTGAGGTGCGCCGCATTCCAGATGGCTGAACGGGGGCCACCGGAGCTCACGGGGGTCGGGTCAGGGATGGAGGCGGGTGCCGGTGACCGGGCTGGGTCAGGGTGGAGTCGCGCAAACTATCGTGCAAGCAAACAAACTGGGGCGCAAGGGCAAGGCCGCAGGGCGTCGGATCCCGGAGAACACCGGACAAAATCTGTGTGGAGCAGGATGGAGAAAAGAAACAGTGGCAGGTTCTCGGCTGAGAAAAGAAATCTAGGTGGACAAAAACAATGAATAATTATATCATCTATACAATTCTAGCAGTAATAACTTGGTTGAGTTGGTTAGTACTGCCATCTGGAATGTAGCAGGTCCTCGGTTCGACGCCAGGAATCCCCACCTTTTTTACTTCGCTTAAAAAAATCCCGACGTCACCTTGAACAATAATCAGATTATATAACCTTACAAAAACTATTGTTGAAAATTAGGTACATCAAAAAATAGATGGACTATATCAAAATATCATGTCTACATACATATTTATTGCAACACAATACTTACAACATATAGTATTTGTTGCTACTTACAAGTTTGCAACACATAAAATAAAATGGTGCTATTTATGCATTGTTACTTCCCTCATTACTCAACATTTGATTCTTACAACACATAACAAGTGTTGCAACCTAATAGTTTGCAACGCATAGAACCATACATTGCGATCCATGTGTTGCTAAAGGGGGGTTTGTTTTGTAGTGTCTCCTAGCGACTACGACATGTCGAGTGGCCCCACCACTTTCGACCGATGGGGATCACACCATATGATGGTAAAACTAACATGTCTCAATGGTTTCGATTATATTATACCACCATTTGTGCAGATGGAGGAGACCGGGACGTCATGGTCAATTACCTCCCCATCATGATGGGATTCCATCAACTCCTGGTATGACTTATGGAGACATTCATCACCAACTACCGGGGGACGTGGCAAAGGCCCGCCTCCCAGCATGACCTGCGTCAAGTGCACCAGAAGGAAGGAGAATCTTTGTGGGATTACATACGATGTTTCTCCGAGAAGTGCAACACCATCACCAGCATCTCCGACGCCGACATAATAACCATATTCCAGTATGGCCTGAGGAAGCCGTTGGAGCTATTCTGCCACCTGGTGATGCATGAGCCGATCAACACTGGCCACATGATCATCGTCACCGAACAATTTGCTAGCGTTGAGGATGCTGAATGGGAACAGATGTTTCCATATTCACATGGCTCTGACAAGGACAAGAAGAAGAAGAAAGAACGACGCCGATCGCCTGCCTTCAAGGACCGCGATGACCTCGATCGTCTTTGGCTAAATGACAAAAAGAGAAAGGGGAAGGAGGTCATGGTCGCTGACTGAAACCTATGACCATGAGGTCAAGACGATGCAGTGCTACAAGAATTGCTAGATAAGCCATGCATTATCCACCCTAATAGCAGTCATACCACTCAACGTTGCTTTCAACTGCAGAAGCAGATGATGAAAGAAGCAGGAGTAGACCACTAGCCTAACAAGCATTGGCGGGACACTAGGGAGAGAAGGACCGAAGGAGACAAAAGCAAGGGCAACGCTCCCTCGGTGGGTAACGATTTCTAGGAGCCCGGTAGAACAGTCTCCATGATATTCAGCGACACCGTGGCCACCGAATAAATATGCCAACAGAAGTTGATGGCCCTCCGCGTCAATGCCATCGACACTAAGGTGATGGAATGCCTTCAGTGGTTGGATATCCCCATCAGCTTTGATTGTTGGGATCAGTGGATAGACGTCCCCAAACTAGGGCATTTCCCGCTGATCGTCAACCCAGTCATCCTAAAGTTCTGTCTTAAAAGGGTGTTGATTGATGGGGGAAGTGGCCTCGATGTCCTGTTTAAAGATACGTTGGGGGCTCTTTGCGTCGACCTCTCGGTGCTCTAAAAGACGGACACCCCTTCTACGGGATCGTCCCGGGGAAGGCCTCCACCCCCTAGGCACGATCACCCTGTTGATGATGTTTGGCACCTGGGACAATTATAGAACCGAGCACATCAAGTTCTATGTCACTGACTTCAAGACCGCATATCACGAAGTCCTAGGGAGGCCTTCACTCACCAAGTTCATGGTGGTTCCACATTACGCGTACCTAGTCCTCAAGATCTCAGGACCCGGTGGAGCCTTCTCCGTGAGGGGAGACGTTGCCACCTCGCATGCCTGTGATCAGGATAGCCTCACATTGAGTGAGGCCTTGGACATATCTGCTCGAATGGAGGAAGTACTCCAAGAATCCAAGACCATGCCGACTGACAGACTCGAGATCTTGAGTCCCATGCCATCCACGATCGCCTTGATGCCATCTCCACCCGAGTACAAAAGTATTCTACTATCGAACACCGACCCGTCCAAGATGGCCCTGATCGGGACTATGCTTGATCCTAAATAGGAAAGCACGCTCATTAGCTTCCTACGCTTCAACGTCGACATATTTGTCTGGCAACCCTTTGATATGCCAGGCGTGCCCCGGGAGCTGATCAAGCATGAACTTTGTGTGGATCCGGATGCCCAGCCGGTCAAGCAGAATATGCGAAAGTTTGCCGAAGATCACAAGAAGGCCGTTAGAGAAGATGTCACTCGCCTCCTAGCAGCAGGATTTATAAAGGAGGTGGAGCACAAGGACTGGTTGGCTAACCCAGTCCTTATCCGAAAAAAGAGTGGGAAATGGAGGATGTGTGTCGACTACACTGATCTCAACAAGTGATGTCCAAAGGATCCCTTCCCACTATCGCGCATTGATCAGGTTATTGATTCGATCGCCAACAGCGCTCTGTTGTGCTTCCTAGACTGCTATTTGGGCTACCACCATATCACCCTGAAGGAAGAAGACCAGAAGAATACCACCTTCATCACCCCATTCAGTGCCTACTACTATACATCGATATCTTTTGGCATGTAGAATGTGGGAGCCATGTACCAACGGGCCATTCAGCGTTGCCTGGCTGACTAGATCGGCCGCAATGTTGAGGCATATGTTGACGATGTAGTTATCAAGACCAAGAAGCCCGAAGACCTCATTGTGGATCTCCAAGAGACAATGAGCAACCTCCGCAAGTTCTGCTAGAAACTCAACTCAGAGAAATGTGCGTTTGGAGTCCCGACCAGGAAATTGCTCGGGTTCATCGTCAGCCGCCAAGGCATCAAAGTAAACCCTGAGAAGATCTCAACGATCCTGAATATGTCAAGGCCTACCGACGTCAAACATGTCCAACGCTTGACAAGCTGCATGACGTCCCTAGGCTGGTTTATTTCATGGCTGGGGAAGGCGAGGGATGCCATTCTTCAAGTTGTTGAAGAAAGAGGGCTTCGCTTAGATGGAAGAAGTTGATCATGCATTCTCTGACCTCAAGAAGTTGTTGACAACTACACTGACACTCGCCACACTGACATAAGGAGAAGTTCTCCTCCTCTACATCACCGCCACCACCCATGTGGTCAGCACCACCTTGGTCATCGAAAGACCTGAAAGGGAACTCGCCTACCTGGTCCAGCGATTGATATACTTTGTATCAGAAGTCCTAGGGCTGTTGAAGGTCTGATATCCCTAGGTGCAAAAGCTTCTGTATGTCATCCTTATATCTGTCTGGAACCTCAAGCATCATTTCCAAGCCCACTCGGTGGAAGTGGTTACTAAGTTCCCTCTTAGTGACATTCTTCAGAATCAGGACGCCACCAGATGAATCACCAAATGGTCCATCGAACTCAAGGAGTACGCCATCGACTTCAAGCCGCGCACCGCCATCAAGTACCAAGCGCTCGCCAATTTTATCACTGAATGGACCAAGCTCCAGCTACCGCTGGCGAAAACCATTCAGGATTATTGGACCCTTCATTTAGATAGGTCCCTCGGCCTTGAAGGGGCAGGATCCAGGGTACTTCTGACGTCCCCCAAGGCGAGAGCCTAAAATATGTTCTTCACCTAACCTTTGCCACATCGAACAATGTGGCCAAATATGAAGCTCTTCTCCCTGATCTCCGCATTGTCGTCTCCCTCAGGATCAAACGACTCATGGTGTATGGAGACTCCAAGTTGGTAATCAGCCAAGTAAACAAGGATTGGTCCTGTATCAGCGAAAATATGGATGCCTATTGCTAGGAGATCCGCAAGATGGATGACGATTCCTGGAGGAACTTTTCTTCAAGAGATCTCGAAGCCATCCATCAAGGTTGAAGAACCACAATGTTTGGAATATAAGACTGCTCAGGTCATTCTGGTCATCACCGATGGAGAAGAAGACTGGTGTCGACCATTGATCGACTTCATCCTCACCTCCAAGGTTCCACAAGATAGGGGCGCTGCTATTCAGCTATCTCGAAGAAGGAAGCAATACGTCCTGATTGGATTGGAGTTATATAAGAGAGCTCCATCCACCAGAGCATTTCTAAAGTGTGTCGCCAAGACCGAAGGACTGGAGATCCTAGAAGAAATACACTCCAAGACCTGCGAAAACCATGTTGGGGCCCGTATGTTGGTCGGCAAAGCATTCCGGGTCAGGTTTTATTGGCCCACTTCTAACTCGGATGCTCGCTAATTGGTTCACAACTGCAAAGGTTGTTAGTTCTTTGCCAACCAACATCACCTCCCTACCTAGGCTCTCCAGACCATCCCGTTCTCCTGGTTGTTTGCTTGCTAAGGGCTAGATATGGTAGGCCCATTACCAAAGGCACCGCAAGGGTAGGATCGCCTATTTGTGGCCATTGACAAGTTCACCAAATGGATTGAAATCATGCCACTAAACACAAGCACCACCAAGAAGGCCGTAGAATTCATTGAGAGCATAATTTACCGGTTCGGAGTACCGAGTCAGATCATCACTGATCTTGGGACCCAGTTCACGGGCAATGACTTCTGGGAGTTCTGCGTGGAATGGTGCATTGAAGTCAAGTATGCATCAGTGGAGCACCCTTGAGCCAATGGGCAGGTCAAACGTGCCAATGGGATGATTCTACAAGGGCTTAAAGCAAGAGTGTTTGATCCTCTGCACAACTATGACGGCCGCTGGATGAAAGAATTGCTCGTCGTTCTCTAGGGCCTTCGCACCTAGCCTAGCAAAGCCACCGGTTGGACTCCCTTCTTTCTGGTCTATAGATCATAGGTTGTGCTCCCTATAGACATGCTGCATGAAAGCCCTAAGGTACTGTGGTATGAAGAAGGAGTTGCCAAGAAGACCCAAGAAAAAGACATCGATAGCCTCTAGGAGGCTAGTCTAGCCGCCTTAATCCTGACTGTCTAGTACTAGCAAGACCTATGGGGGTACCACGACTAGAACATCCATCACCACTCCTTCCCGGTCGGAGACTTCATCCTCCACCAAGTCCAGTCAGCGGTTGGGACCAACAAGATCTTGGCTCCATGGGAGGGACCTTTCATCATTGCTGAGGTCACTCGCCTGGGATCCTACCGCCCGATGTGTGAAGATGGCCAGAAGTTGGTGAACTCCTAGAATATCGAGCATCTCAGATGATTTTATCCATAAGCGAGGTAAGTCTTTGATATTGTTTCATAATAAAGATATTTGCTTCGTTGGATGTCGCACTCTCCTAAGTCTAAATGCCTTCACTCTACCTATGTGGTCATGACCTGCTCTGACTCAGCTATTGTGAGGACGCTTGAACACTGCTATTCTAGCCAAGTGGCCATGATCCGCCATTCTACACTATTTTTATCAGCTCGGCAGGGTCAAGATTCCTCGGATGGAGCTCCATCGCATACGTGCGGTGTTGAAGCATTCCAAGTATGAGAAGCCCCGAAGATCGCCGAAGATATGTGACAAACTCCCAATAGTTTTGTCAACACATGCTAATGATCCACCGAGGAAGAAGTGCATCTCCGACGATGCCACCCAGCACGCTGGAAAGGAACCAATCGGCAAAGCAGTGCAAAGAAGCTTTTAACATCTTCTTCAAGGCACGCATCCAACGGGTCGAGGAAGATGTGCATCACCAATGATGCACTTCCTCTTCTTCCCTGACCATGACGTAAGGTCGCCGCACAGGCTCGCTTGGCCTAGGCTACGGTCGGAGAAACGCCATAAGGTCGCCGCATGGACTTAGACCACTCACCAAAACACTGACGTAGCACAACTCTAGTTGTCATATGAAGATGTTCTCCTGAAGATCCTATGAAAGAACGATTAATACTCCAAGCGACAATCACCCGAAGTCTGGAGGCTCTTGGTAGCCCATCGAGAAGCCATCATACCAAGTCATCGGAGGACTAAAGTTCCTTTGATGAAGGGAAGATGAATGAAAATAAATGAGTTACACCAAGATGTCGGAGAAACTGACGCCAAAGGCCCCTATTTATAGGCCAAGGCAGGAAGGCTGGAAGCAGATCGTCGGTCCACCATTAATGATGGAACTCCACAAATTTCGCTCCGCCAAACTCCGTATCATGCCGGTCAATATCCCCTACCATGCATGCGCGGTAAAAATGACTCATTGTGTCGCCTAGAAAGGCAGCATGCAAGATGCGATGCCTAGCGCGCCTGACGCTTTGACGCCATTAATAAAGGCTTCATCGGGATTTTCTCCACGAGACTTCAAAGGCCAAAACTTGTGGGATTTAATGCTCCCACTGTCACCTGTCACCGGCCATATAGCTAAGTCTTTTATTTTTACGAGACTTTGACACGCAATTCAAATTCAAATTTTAATTGACTTTTAAGCATTTTCCAGATTAGTTATGGTCCTCCCACTCTGTATCCATGATCCGCTCTAGATGACTTGAGGAAGACCCCCTGTTTTCGAGTGCTTAACAAGTTTTTGGCTCCTAAGTGTCGTTTTTTGGGACCAGTCACGGTCTTCCCGATCTGTATCCATGATCCTCTATAGTTGAGTCGTGGAAGACCCTTTCCCTAGACGCTTAATATACTCCCTTTAACTAGCAAAACTCTTTTTGGATTATCGCAATCATTCACTCTGTATCCACGGTCTTCTCTGGCTGAGTCGAAATGGTCGATTTCCAACCGAGTCGCCTTTCTCGACGGATACTTTGCGACACCTTATGAACTATACATAACGTCGACGACTCTAAGAAGCGTGCATGTGGCCTGAGTTTCCTTGCGCTAACAATCCTACGCTATATTGTATAGTCAAAAAGGTCACAGTCAGTCGGTCTCCATGCAAAAATATAAAGTAATAAGGCAACAATACATTAAATATGTTCATGTCTTGCAAATATATCACACATAATTTTTTTTCACTCGGTAGGTGCAGGAGGAACAGGAGGATAAATCTCGATATCTGAGATCAAGGCTTCAGCAGTCTCCCCAAACTCAGCGTTGATGCATCCGACATCGGACTCGTTGATGTGCGCTGGACACCCTGCTCGTATGTAATCTAGTCGAGCAGTTGGATACAGTGCCCTGACAATCCCAAGCGTATGCATGGCCGCTGTCCTCATGAAGTCCCGAGTCATCTACCTCAGTCGTTCATCAGCACCCTCCATTCAAGCCAACGACTCCTTCACCGACCACTATGAGCTCTGGGGCTCATCGTTGACCATTCGGATCAATTTCTCAACATACGTCTGATAAGCATCCAGATTCTTCTGAGTGCTTGCTAGACGCTGCTCCAAGTTGGAAAATTGAGCACCCACCCGACGATGAAGCTCTACAAAGCAAGAACAAGTTTTTAGAGCATATACCAACAAGAATTCACTAGGGATGAAGAATCTCTGAGAAGAAGTTCATACCTTTGTACTCATCGAGCCACTTTTAAGCAGAAGCTTCTAACTCGACAAGTTGCTTCTTCACCCTCTCTGGCTCAACCGAAGCAGCATCCTTCTCGGCAAGTTGATTCTTCGCCTTCTCTAGCTCGACCAAGGCGGCGTCCCTCTCGGCTACTGCTTCATCAGTCGATCGATGCGCCAGCCAAATTCTGCGTGAATGCTTGGGTCAACCCACATGACAAGATACACACACATTTTGTAGGAAAACTCTCCAGCATCTTCCGGTTGTGATACCGGAGTGTGTCCAAGCACTCAGCCATGGTCCCTGACCGCCGTCGGGTTAAAGGTCGAGTAGAAGACGGTGGCACACTCCTGACAGTGATGGTAAGAGTGGACAGTCCCCCCTCATCACGCTAGGCTCCCCCGTGGCTGTCCCAGCGGCCGGCGATGGACCCTCCAACCTCCTTCGAGAAGGAGGCCTAAATGTTTGCATGTCACCGAGTGGCGGCATTCCATTCTCTGGCGGCGCAGCACCATCAGCTCCCACGCTTGGGGGACCGGATACCTCTAGCCCTCGGGCGGCCCTGGCTATGCCACATAGACCACCAGGTCGATGATCGGTGTGGTGACATCGGTCGCCCTGACTAGGCTTGCTTTGGGCAATGGCGACCCATCGACACTACTAAAGAAAAAATCGAAGACGGTTATGAAAAATCCAATCAAGAAGACCAACTACCTCCCGACATCCTCACCATGTCAACCGTTGAAACACCAGTTTCTTCGTCCATGAGCTGGGCCCTGCACCCAAAGAAAAACTGGTCGGTAGGGCTGAAGAAGGAGGCGGCAGTTGCGAGGGTGAAGGAGGAGGCAGGGTAGACATGGAAGAAGATGATGCCATGGCCCCGGCCACTACGGGTGTCCTCTTAGAAGTCTCCGAGTCGGCGTCTACCTCTCCGACGAAGGACGAAGGGATCTTTGGAGGTCCCTGTGATGTCCTCTTGTTCACCTTGGCCCTGGCAAAACTCCGCGTCGATCGATGACCGAGTGAGGCCTCCACCGACTTGTTTGACTTCTTCGCCTGACGAGAGCAAGCTTCCTTGCCCTTTCTCTTCCTCCCGGATGCGTCGTCATCCAGCGCAATGTCTTTCTTCCCGACCGAGTGAGGATGCTCTAGCAGTAGAGGCAGTGTAACAGCCCCAGAATTAAAAATAAAATAAAAATGAGGAAAATAAGTTTTCTGGAATAAAAGGATTTATTTAATTAAAGAAAACTCTAAAAGAACCCAATTAAAGCAAAACAGGGAGAAATCTAGAAGCCAAGAAATATTTTTGAGAATTTTTACAATATTTTAGCAACAGTGCTTCAAGCCTTAAATAAATAATCTATTTTCTGGATTTAATTTAAATGGAAAATGCATTTTTAATCTTATTGGGCTGCAACCCTGAATTTCCCCCCAAAACCCTTTCAGCTCGGCCCAGTCCAGCAGCACTCACCGCCATGTGGGGCCACCCTATCGGCGCGCCCTCCTTCTCTCCCCGCCCGCTCGCGTCAGCCGGCCCCACCCGTCAGTCCCCGCCCGTGCCCCCTCAGCCGCTGCCATGCCTGGCCCGCGTGTCGGTCCCTCTTTCCCTCGCGCCCGCCCGCTGACAGGTGGGGGCCACCTATCAGTTCTGTCTTACCCGATGGAATCCCCCCTTTCAAAATCCAGCGACCCCCTTTCCCAATCTGCCGCCGGCCGGCCGGATCTGCCAAATCGAGCACGGGATCACCTTCCCCTCACGCCGGTGATCCCTTCCCCCCCCCCCAAGCCACGCGATTTCACCCAAATGGAAGCCAATCCGAGCACTTAGAAAGCTCACCGGCAAAAATGGAAGCCCCCTCGGGTTTCCCTCCCTCCGCCTTCCATTCACGCCGTCGGCGATTCCTTTAAGTACCCCTGTACCCACTACATCTCGCCCACACCAAAATCACTCAAGCCTTCGCACTCCCGAGCCACCGCTCAAATTTTTAGCCCCCCTTCTCTGCTTCGTCTCCGGCAAGCCTTCGTTGGCGCTCCGAGCCACCACCGCCCTCGCCGTCACCACCGCTAGGACCGTCTCCACGCCCTCTACCCCAGCCTCACCTTGGTTGGCCGTGAAGACCGCCGGAACACCTCACCGTTGTCGATCCCGAAGAGCACCGCCGCCCTCTCCTCGACGCCGGCCACTGCCACTACTCCATCGTCATCGCCGCCGATATGCCGGGAACCCCCTTGTGCCCCTCTTTCCATTTTTGGTCTTGGCTGCACCATGGGACCTCGCTGTCACTGGGGATCCGCCGCCGTTGCATCGCCAGAGCCGGAGAAGAAGGGGTAACTAACCCCTTCTATGCGTGCCGTGCCGGATCCATCGCGGGCCACACGATTTTGATCTAACGGCCCGGATTAAATCCTCGTGGGATTTAATCCTAGCCCTTGATCTGAACCGAATCGGTACCGTTTAATCAGAGTCGTTGATCTCTATTTAAAATCCTGGTTCAATCTCGTGCATCCATGCGTACCGGTTAGATTTCTTTTAATCACAGCCGTCCGCTGTGACTTAAGCGCCTCGCCCCGCCAGCGACCGTCGGATCTGGATCGGACGGTCCAGATTGGACTGGTCCATGCGTGCAGTCAACGGTTCATGGTGAACCCAGTTCACCGTGGACCAGAGACTATTTCTGGTTTGCGGATCAAGGCAAGTCACAACCCCCATTTTGACCATAATTGAGCCCATGTTTTAATAAATTATCGCTATAACTCATAGGATAATATTGCATTAGTCTAATAATCAAGCCCTACATTATATTTATTAGATCCTCGTCCTTGTGTGTAAACCCAAGCCATGCTTATTGAGCCTTAACTCCTTATCACTCTACAATATTATATTAGCTAGTGTCCAATGTACCGACACAATTGCTATAGGGTAAAAGAACGAGTCGTAGAAAGATGGATTCTGCTATATGATTTACCCCGTTATTCTCGTCTCTGGATTCTGTTGGAGTTGGCTATGTTATAAGTATGGTGGGTTCTGGGTGCAAGCTCGGGAATTGGTTGGTCACACCCGGGGCACTATAAGGACCGGTCTGCGGGATCCATTGCAAAGCACTTCCGTACTAACCACAAGTCTAGTGGGTAAGTCCTAACTGGAGGTATGGATTGTACCAACTTGGAACACCATAGTGGAGGGGGCAAGGGGCAACCTGTGGGTGACTTATACCAACGAGGCTCAAGGGGGGTATGGTGTTGCCCGAAGTGACTAGGAAACCATATGAAACCTATAAGAGGGTGTTATCGAATTGGTGCGTTCCATGCTGAAGATTTTGGCACGAGCTTCTCGTGACAGGAGTCATTTAACACTCTGCGGTGTGCGGGAAATGAGTGCCTTGTGGGTACAGTAGTACACCTCTGATCAGAGTTATAAATCTTTTTGAAAAGTCGAGCCCACGGTCAAGGGCGGGTTGTGTGACCTCTCGCAGTTAGTTTACTGTTATGTGAATGTATGTGTTATTCATGGCATGTAAGGACTGTTGAGCGAGGGTGGGCTGACTGTACCCCTCGAGTTAGAAGATGATGCATGAACTCATGTTTACTTTTCTGCATTAATAACCGGATTACATTAATTGCTTTATAAATATGCTTTTCCGCAAAAGTGAGCCACTACCTTCCTTGTTATTACCTTGCATTATAATTGCATTCGGTGGCTTGCTGAGTATGATTGTACTCACCCCGTTGACTTACACCACCAGAGGCAGTCTACTACGAGGAGGGCGAAGGTCTGGAGTAGCGACCCAGTCAAGGCTCGAGACTGGAAGAAGGCGTTCATCTAGAGGATTCATTTTATTAGTTTCTCTTTATTTAACTCTTTTGTAATAATATGGTCTACGAACCATGATTGATTGGCGTATTGTACGCAGTCATGTGATGAATGTCTTGTATTTATTGATTTTCTATGGAATTTCAATAAATTCCTGGTTTTATTAAATCGGGGTGTTACAAGATGGTATCAGAGCCGACTTGACTGTAGGAAGCCAAACAGACCTGACCCTAGGACTTATATTAACCATATTTTCATACAAAACTATTTACCCTCTCATCTTCTGAAGTTTTCACAAAACTTTCCTCTCTTTTGTAGATGTCGGTCCATACCATGAGTGGAACTCTCTGCAATGAGGCTAGATTCGTCCGCGAGCTTCGCATGCTCGTCGACTTCCTCGGCTTCGTGCATGAGCCCGCGTTCCATGGGATCTTTCCCGATGTGAATGAGAGCTATTGCGAGGTCACGGTCGTCATCCGCCCCTCCCCCACGCAGCCTACCTTCTACACCCATGGAGTCGGAGGACCTTCCTTTGTGGTGGCCAGCCAGCGCGCCGCTCTTCAGGCCCTCGCCGAGCTCAGATTGGTCTACGACCAACAGCTCCGCAACACCGTCTACCGATTCATGCCCATGCGCACACCGGGGAGTCACCGCAGCATCTACATCAGCTCCCTCACCCAGCGCAATTCCGCCATCGCCCGCACCATGAGACTTTTGGAGGCTATGGACAATCTTCACACGGAAGTCATCCTCGACGCAGATAACCAGCACGACACCATCGACTTCTACCGCCACTCGTCGGAAAACCTGAACCGCGAAAACGCCGATCTCCGCCGCCAGGTTCAGCAGAGCCGCCATTTGACCACTAAGGTGGAGGAGTTGAGGCGCCAGAACGAGCTTCTATGCCATGGCACCACCGTCACCGCACAGCTACGCCGTTAGATCCAGGAGCTCCAGAAGGATCTCAAGGAGGTCGCTCCCCTTCCACCTCGCAAAAGGAAGATGCTCCGGATCCGTACAGCCAGGCCCAAGAAGATCTCCCGCAGTGTCCCTCCCGCCGGGCCCTCCAGCTCCACCACCCCTGCACCGACACTCTCCATCGAGCCTGTGATCGAGTCATCCTTCGAGCTTCCCTAGACATAGTTTTACGATTGTTTGCTTTCTTTTTTTTGCTTGGAATGTAGTGTCACTCATGTCAGAATATAAGGCATGAGTGTGAAAGTTAATAAGAGATTAAAATAAAATATGTAAGCATCTAGGTCAAACTATTCATCTTGGGCAATAAAATCAGTAACAATTTCCCCTTAATTATTGGCACCTTCTTTCTAAACCCTTCAACTTCAGGATGGCCAATGACCAAGGATCTGAAGCCCCGCACGACGGAAACACTTCGGGCAACTTGCCTCAGTGGGGAGCAACTGGCCAACGGCAGGCCCCCATTGCCAATCATCCCACACTAGCGGAGATGATGGCAAACCAAAACCAACTGATTGCCACGCTGCTTACTCAGATGCAACAATAACAAAACTGAATGCAAGAGCAGTAGACACAGTTGTTCCGTCTCCATCAACAGCAACCCGAGCCTCCCCTCCGCACCACCGTCCAGGCACCGACACCAGTCTCTCAACTCTTAGATTTCCTGCGTGTCCGTCCGCCCATATTCTCCAGCACCACCAATCCAATGGAGGCAGGAGATTGGCTTAGGACCATCGGCAACAAGCTGGACCTTCTTCCATGTTCCGAGCAGGAGCATGTGGCATTTGCCGCTCACCGGATCCAAGGACCCGCCGCAGAGTGGTGGGATAATTTCCGCGAGACTCAGCTCGAGGGCCATGAAATTTTATGGGCTGAGTTCCCCACTGCTTTCCGGGCCGCCCACATTCTGGATGGTGTGGTAGCCCAGAAGCAGCAGGAATTCCGGGACCTGCATCAAGGAGGCAGGACCGTTACGAAGTACCTGCACGAATTCAACCAGTTGGCCCGGTATGCACCGGAAGAAGTGCGCACGGATGCAGCCCGCCAAGCCAAGTTTCTTCGGGGACTGAAGGACGAGCTCTCCCTTCAATTGGTCTCCGGGGACTTTGCCAACTTCCAAAAGTTGGTAAATAAAGCTATCATCGAAGAGACCGAGCAAAAAAAGGTGGACCAAAAGAAGCGAAGAATGATCGCCTACCGCCAGCAGCAAGGAGTGATGCAGAAGCCACGCCCGGTGGTTCGGCCTAAGGCCCCAACCCCTGCCGAGCCACGGACCACCCTTGGTGCACCAAGCTCAGGCATCCCACCCCAAGCACCGCCAGCCGGAAAAGCTCCCATGCAAGCTACCGGATACAAGAGGGACAGGCACGGCAACCCAATTGTATGATTCAACTGTCGCCAAGAAGGCCACTTCTCTAACATGTGCCCCTAACCCAAACAGGTCTCATCCTCCGTTCCAAGCCCGATGGGACGTACCCAAGCTCATCACATCTCCGTTCAAGAAAACCAAGGTATGACAGAAGACATTTGTGACACCCCAAATTTTCAAACCAATAAAAATATTATTAAATTCAATTTCTTGGAATTATTATTTCTGAAAATACTTTTAATTCCCTTTTATACCCTTTTTGAACTACAACATAGTGTAGATGACCAAACTAGGAGGTGAAAATTTTTGTATATGATCCTAAGACCAAAATATAATTTTGGGAATTTTTATAAATTTTTACCAGCCTTGGAAGTAACCCTAATATTTTAATCTATTTTCTGGAATTATTTTTATTCAGAAAAGTATTAGAACAGTAATGGGCTCCTCCCCTCCCTTCTCTCTCTCCCGGCCGGCCCAGCCCGTTACCGCGCTCGCCTCTGGCTGACAAATGGACCCCACCTGTCGGCGCCGAAACCCTCCCCTCGTGCGCGCACCCGACACCCCGGCCCCACCCGTCAGTCGCCACCCTCGCCCGCTCGCGCTCGCTGGCCAGTGGCCCCCGCCTGTCAGACCCGTCGTCTACCTCCCGCCATCGCCCCCAAATTCCGCCGGCCGACGACCCTGCCTCGGATCCGCCTCGCTGGCCCCTCCCACATTAAATTGGCGCCATTAACAGCCCCCCCGCGCTCGGCCGACCGTTTCCCCGCTTAAATCCTCGCGTTTACGCCACGGGATCGCCGCTACGCGTGCATGGCCAAGCCATCGCCGGCGAGTAAAGGCCCTCTCCCGGTTTCCTTGCATGCGAGCCCTCTCCGGTGTCCTATTTAAGCCCCCAGCCTGAGCCGCGTCCGACCCCCACGCTTAATCGCCTCGAGAACGAACAGAGCACCCGCAATTCGCCTTTTAGCGCGCACCCTCTGGTTCGCCTCCGGCCACCGCTCGCCGTCGCACCGGACCACCTCCACCCGTGCCTCCGCCATCAATGTGACCTCGAGAACGATCCCTACCTCGGCCACACCTCCGTTGGTCAAGGAGATCGCCGGAACACCATCGCCGACGAGGAGCCCGAACCACTCCGCCGTCTACCCTCGTCGCCGGGCTCGCTCCGTCGACCCCTCGTCGCGTCTAAGGTACCATCGTGACCGCCTTGGCCTCCTCTTTCCGTTTTCGCATAGAGCTAGGGCCTAGCCCCCTCGTAGGCGCCATCGCCACCGCACCCGAGCCCCGCCGTCGCCGGAGACGAAGGGGGGTATAACCCCCTTAGCGCGTGTCGTGCCGGATTCAATCCTGGCCGCACGATCGCAATCGGACGACGCGCGTGAGTCCACGTACGCGATCTAATCCGCACCGTCGGATCTGGTCAAAGTGTTACGTTTTAATCTCGCGCGTCGATTTCCATTTAACCCGACGCGCGATCTCGTGCGTCCACGTGGTACCCCTTCGCGCGTTTTAATCCTGGCCGTCCGTTGTCACTTAACCCTCCCGCCTCGCGCCTGGCCACCGGATCCAGATCCGACGGTCCAGATCGACCCGGCGCACGCGCACAGTGCACGGGTTCACCGTGGGCCTGGCTCACCGTGGACCCGAGGGGTTTAAAATTTGAAAATAAATTCCAGAAATGCTTTTAAACTTGTAAAATTCATATCTAATGCATTTGAACTCTAAAAATTACCATTCCAATTTCAGAAAATTCATAAAATTGTTCTCTACATATTTATGCAATAAAAACAGTAGGTTTACTTGGACATTTTCATGTTTATTTAAATAAGTATTCAAATGCCCTTAGGATTAAAATGCAAATTTAAATATTTAAACTCCAGAAAATTTATATATTTGTTCCTTTCTGTTTAAACATTAGAACCACAGAGTTTTCTCTGAATCATTCATATTAAATTAATTAGAAAACTTAATGTGGTATTATTCACACTTAAAAACCCTTTTATGAAAAACAATAATTCATTTTAATTCATTTAAATTAATTGTGAAATAAATTTCAGAACCTTAACAACTGATTTTCTTTAAAATCAAACCAACAAAAACCCACATACTTGTTGTGTGATTTTACGTTGTTTCTATCGAATGTTGTATTTATTCTACTTTATTATTATTGAAAAGACTACGACGCCGTTGAGGATCCGGAATACTTCCCGGAAGTCCCTCCCTCGCCTTTCGCTGAACAAGGCAAGTCACCAAACAATTCTTTTGAACATATTGAACCCATGTTTGAATTGACTATCGCTAAAACACATAGGTTATGTATATGCATTAGTCAAATGAACCCTTACATTATATCTATTTAGGATCCCCCGACCTTGATGTGCAACCCAAGCCATGCTATCTCGCCTAACCTCCTTGTCACCATATGATCAATGATATTAGTTAGTGTCCAAAGTATTGACACGGCCGCTATAGGATAAAAATGAGTCGTAGCAAAATGGTTCTATTATATGATCCCCGTTACTTCTTATCCTTGGGAATTCTGTTGGTGATGAGTCATGGTTGTGAGTGTATGCATGGTGGGTTCCGGGTGCAAGCTAGGGCATTGGCCAGTCGCACCCGGGGCACTATAAGGACCGGTCTGAGGGATCCGTTGCAATACACTTACGTACTAACCACAAGTCTAGTGGGTAAGTCCTAACTAAGGTATGGGTTGTTCCAAACCGAGGCCACCATTTGGAGATGGGTCAAGTTGCACCTGCGGGTGACTTGTACCAATGTGGCGCAAAAGGGGGTGCGACGTTAGCCGGGATGCGGCCCGGCGCGCCGGCGAAACCTAGAGCGGGTGGTTATCGCTTGGAACATCTCATATTGAGGTTTTGGCACGAGTTCCCGTGAAATGGGTCATCTCGTTGAGATGAGTGTGTGCCTTGTGGGTACAGTAGTACATCTCTGATCAGAGTCTTAAATCTTTTCGAAAAGCCGAGCCCACGGTCAAGGGCGGGTTGCGTGACATCCCCCAGTTAGTTTACTTTGAATATGTATGTGCATGATGGATTGACATGTAAGGACTGTGGTGCGAGGAGGTAAAACGTACTCCTCGAGTTAGTTGATGTTGATGATGTTCATATTTACTTTCCGCATGATTAAAATATGATTACACTAAATGCCATAACTGCAACTGCTTTATTCCGCATTGTTAGCCTTTATCCTTCCTTGTTTACTATCCTGCATTACTATTTGCATTTGCGGTGGATTGTTGAGTACTTTTTGTACTCATACCCGTTGGACCCCACAGAGGATGCTTATCCTGAAGACGGTCTGGAGTAGCGACCCAGTCGAGAAGAAAGATCCTGAAGAAGACGTTCGTCATGCCGCTGTTTATTTATCTTATTACCGTTTTTATTAAAACAATGTTGTAATAAATATGGTCTGCGTACCATGGATTTTATCGTATGTACGTTGTCGCATGATGAACCTCTTGTATTATTGTTTTTCTATGGAAATTCAATAATGTCTCGATTTTGTTAAATCGGGGCGCTACAAGATGGTATCAGAGCCGACTCGACTGTAGGAAGCCAAACAGACCCGCCTAGCCATTAGCCATAGGAAATTATTTCTCGAAAATCTACTTCATAAACTTTGTTCCTCTCCTCACTTTTATTCAACTTGCTGTTTTGTAGATGCCTGTCTACCAAGTCCACAGCTACTGCCGCCACTATGAGGGCTTCGTCCGGGAGCTCCGCATGATGCTCACCTTCCTTGGGTTCCTCTTCGAACCCGAATTTCAAGGAGTCTACCCCGACGAGTTCGCCGGGCCTTGTGACGTCTCCCTCACCGTCCATGGCTCCGGAGAACATCTGCCGCCCTACACCACCGCACTTGGAGGCCCGACTTTCGACGTCGCGTGCCAACGAGTCGCCCTCCAGGCCCTCATGGAGCTGAGGATGATCTACGACGATCGTCTTCAGAACTCATCCTTCCGGCTTGTGCCGAAGCGTACTCCCGGAGCCCACCGTAGCATCTACCTCGGAGTTCACTCCGTGCGTGATCCGGTCATGGCCCGGCAGTCGCGTCTTCTGCAGGCCATGGATGATCTCCATACCGAGGCGGTGCTCGACGCCGACGAGCACCATGAGGCGGTTGAGTTTCTTCGTGAAGAAACGAAGAACCTGATCCAGCAAAACGGCGAGCTGCAGCGCAAGATCATGCAGCTGCAGAAGGACATCGCTGAGATGGTTCCTCTTGTTCCAAGGAAGAAGAAGCCCATCCGTGAGCCCCTCCCTCGCCCCAAGAGAATTCCGCCACGACCCTCCCCCGCCAGGCCCTCCACCAGCGCCCCTACACCACGCCCCGGCCTCGTCTCCGACTCCATCATCGAGAATTTTCTCGAGCCCACCATCTCTCTGGAGCCGCGCACTCGTGGTTTCGAGAGCACGGAGACCGCCTCCGGTGGCGAGTAGGCGTTAGGAGACGCGAAAGTAAATAAAAAGCATTATTTTGTATGTGGTGCCGTCTGCAACGAGTTGGGTTGTAGATGGAATAAGAACTTGATTGTAATGAACGATTTATACCACTTGATATGTTTATGTGCTTGAATCCTATATGTTATCTTTGGTTAAAATTATTGTTTCGTCATCTTTTGCTTTATCACTATGGATATTCAGAAGATGGCCGACCACCAGAACACCGGCTCCAACAACGGAGCAGGAGGAAGCCGAGATGCACCTGAGGGTGTTGTGCCCAACTGGGGTGCAACGGGCCCGCGTCAATCCGGGTCGCCTTCCGCCAACCACCCCACCTTGGCGGAGATGATGGCGAATCAGAACCATCTGATCACCGCCCTCCTCACCCAAATGCAGCACCAACAGGCTCAGTTGGACCGTCTGCAGAACGGGGAGCCCGCCCCTCGCGCACCAGCACCCGCGGCCGCTCCGCAACTCTCCGAGTTTTTGCGCGTGCGCCCGCCCATCTTCTCGAGCACAACCAACCCGATGGAGGCCGGAGATTGGCTTCGCACCATCGAGAAGAAGCTCGACCTCCTCCCCTGCACAGACCGGGAGCGGGTGGCCTTCGCCACTCACCAGCTCCAGGGTCCCGCCGCTGAATGGCGGGACAACTACTGTGCGTCCCAGCCAGAGGGCCACATGGTGACTTGGGCGGAGTTCACCATCGCCTTTCGTGCCGCCCACGTCCCCGCCGGCGTCATCGCGGTGAAACAGCAGGAGTTCCGCGACCTGCAGCAAGGCAACAGGACTGTCATGGAGTACCTCCATGAGTTCAACCGCCTCGCCCGCTACGCACCGGAGGAAGTGCGCACCGACGCCCTCCACCAAGCCAAGTTCCTCAGGGGACTTAAGGATGAGCTGTCCATCCAGCTCGTCGCCGCCGACTTCGCCGACTTCCAGCGGCTGGTCAACAAAGCGCTCATTCAAGAGACTGAGCAGAACAAGCTGGACCTCAAGAAGAGGAAGATGATCGCCTTCAAGCATCAACAGGCGAACTCTCAGAGGCCCCGCTTCGTCCCTCCGCCACCAGCGCCCGCCTACCATCCTCGGCCCGCCTACAGGCCACCTCACGCAGCCGGTGGATCCAATGCCGGGCATCCTCGCCCCGCTCCACCAGCTCCGGCCGCTCAGCCGACACCGGCCGCCAAGGCCCCAATCCTGAAGGATCGCCAGGGAAGGCCGGTCATCTGCTTCAACTGCCGCAAGGAAGGGCACTATTCGCACTAGTGTCCTCACCCCAAGCAGAACCATGGCGCAGCACCTCACCAGGTGGTTCGCGCCCCGCGTCAACCATATCAGCGCGGAGGAAGCTCAGGAGGCTCCTGAAGTCGTACTCGGTACGTTTACTATGAATTCCGTACCGGCCGCCATATTATTTGACTCTGGAGCAACCCATTCCTTCGTCTCGGAAGATTTTGTGAAAACGAACAATCTGGACGTGCTCCCTCTACCCATTCCCATGGTGATTGCCACCCCCGGCAATAGGACCTCAGCTCGCTTCTACAGCCCTAAGGTTCAACTTGACATCCAAGGAGTGCTGTTTCGGGCCGAGCCTGTCCTCATCCAATGCACCGGACTCGACCTTATACTAGGTATGGATTGGTTGATGAAGCACAAGGGAGTGATCGACTGTGCCAACAAGTCCGTCACGGTGACCAGTCCTGAAGGCGTAACCGTCACCTTCCGGATGACCAGTCGCAAACCACTCGGAGCATCCCTTCGCTCAATAGCTCTTGAAGAGGTGCCAATAGTCAAGGAGTTTGCAGATGTTTTCCCCGAAGATCTGCCCGGAATGCCTCCCAAGCGGGATATCGAATTCAGAATCGAGCTTGTCCCGGGGACCACTCCAATCTCCAAGCGCCCATACCGAATGGCCGCCAATGAACTAGCCGAAGTCAAGAGCAACATCGAAGACCTAGAGCAGAAAGGTTACATCCGACCGAGTACCTCACCTTGGGGTGCACCGGTTATATTTGCCATGAAGAAGGACAAGACCAAGAGGATGTGCGTGGACTATAGAGCCTTGAACGACGTAACCATCAAGAACAAGTACCCATTGCCTCGGATCGACGACCTGTTCGATCAGCTGAAAGGATCCTCGGTGTTTTACAAGATTGACCTCAGGTCAGGTTGTACACTGTGATGTCGTTCGGACTCACGAATGCCCCGGCCTTTTTCATGAACATGATGAACAATGTATTCATGGAGTTCTTGGACAAGTTCATCGTGGTATTCATCGACGATATCCTCGTTTACTCCAAGACCAAGGAAGAACACGAGACTCACCTCCGTCTGACCCTCGGAAAGCTAAGGGAGCAGCAACTGTACGCCAAATACAGCAAATGCGAATTTTGGTCGTCTGAGGTGAAGTTCCTCGGCCATGTTATATCTGCCGGAGGAATAGCAGTGGACCCAACCACCGTGGAAGCGGTAACCAACTGGCTACAGCCAACGACCGTGACCGAGATCCGGAGTTTCCTCGGATTGGCCGGATACTACCGCCGGTTCATCGAGAATTTTTCCAAGATCGGCAAGCCTATGACCAGACTTCTGCAGAAGGAAGTGAAGTTTGATTGGACCCCCGACTGCGAAGAAAGCTTCCAGACCCTCAAGAAGAAGCTAGTATCAGCTCCTATTCTGACTCTGCCAGACATCCGGAAAGACTTCCACGTCTACTGTGATGCCTCTCGTCAAGGATTGGGATGCGTCTTAATGCAAGAAGGGAAAGTGATATCCTACGCCTCCCGGCAATTGAGACCGCATGAGTTGAACTACCCAACCCACGACCTGGAACTAGCAGTCGTGGTTCATGCCTTGAAGATATGGAGACATTACCTTGTGGGAAACCGGTGTGAGGTCTTCACCGACCACAAGAGCATCAAGTATATATTCACCCAACCAGATCTGAACCTCAGGCAAAGGAGATGGTTGGAACTAATCAAGGATTATGACTTGGGCATCCATTATCATCCGGGCAAAGCGAACGTGGTGGCAGACGCCCTTAGTCGAAAAGGGTACTGCAATGCCATCATGATTCAAGACCAGGCTCCTCTACTTTATAAAGAGATGGAAAGGCTAAACCTAGGGATCACCACTCGAGAGTACCTCGCTGCCTTAGAGTCTCGGCCTGTCTTAATAGACAAGATCCGAGAGAAGCAGAAGGAAGACCCAGACATCCTGGAGATCCAGCAAAACATGAGGAAGGGTAAAGCCCCCGGATTCTCCGAGGACGAACATGGTACCATCTGGTTCGGAAACCGAGTATGCGTACCCAACCTACCTGAGTTGAAGACTCTCATCCTTCAAGAAGCCCACGATACTCTATACTCCATCCATCCTGGGAGTACAAAGATGTACCAAGACCTGAAGGAAAAATATTGGTGGGTCAGCATGAAGAGAGAAATAGCTGAGTATGTGGCCAAGTGCGACACATGCCGGCGAGTCAAGGCAGAGCATCAGAGACCTGCCGGACTACTTCAACCCCTCAAAGTCCCTGAATGGAAGTGGGAAGAGATAGGAATGGACTTCATCACGGGACTGCCCAGGACCCAAGCTGGTCATGATTCTATCTAGGTGATCGTCGACCGACTCACCAAGGTAGCCCACTTCGTTCTGGTCAAGACAACTTACACCGTCGCCAAGTTGGCTGAGTTGTATATGACCCGGATCGTGTGCCTTCACGGAGTTCCTAAGAAGATTGTATCTGACCGCGTGAGTCAGTTTACCTCCAAGTTTTGGAAGAACCTTCAAGAGGAACTCGGCACCCGGCTGAACTTTAGCACCGCCTATCATCCACAGACCGACGGTCAGACCGAAAGGGTCAACCAGATATTGGAGGATATGCTTAGAGCTTGTGCTCTAGACTTTGGCGGAATGTGGGACAAGAACTTACCTTATGCAGAGTTCTCCTACAACAACAGCTATCAAGCCAGCCTGCAAATGTCCCCGTTCGAAGCACTCTATGGGCGTAAGTGCAGAACGCCGTTGCTCTGGGATCAAACCGGAGAATCACAACTGTTTGGGACTGACTTATTGAGAGAAGCTGAAGAGAAAGTTAAGATCATAAGAGACCGATTGAAGGCAGCCCAATCCAGACAAAAGAGCTATGCCTACAACCGTCGAAGAGACCTAGCCTTTGAGGAGGGCGACTATGTCTACCTCCGAGTCACTCCCCTCCGTGGCACTCAAAGGTTCAACATGAAGGGCAAACTAGCACCCCGCTACGTCGGACCTTTCCAGATCCTCCGTCGACAAGGAGAAGTGGCATATCAACTGGAACTGCCTCCATCCTTGGCAGGAGTTCATGATGTGTTCCATGTCTCTCAGCTGAAGAAGTGCCTCCGTGTACCCACCGAGCAAGCCGACCTTCAGCAGCTCAATGTCCAAGAAGACTTGACCTACATAGAGAGACCCGTCAAGATCTTGGAAACCAAGGAGAGAGTAACCAGAAGTCGCGTCGTCCGCTTCTGCAAAGTCCAATGGAACAACCATCCCGCCGAAGAAGCCACTTGGGAAAAAGAAGACGAGCTGAAAGCCCAATACCCCGAGCTATTCGAGTAACGTTCCAATCTCGAGGACGAGATTCTTGTAAGGGGGATAGGTTTGTGACACCCCAAATTTTCAAACCAATAAAAATATTATTAAATTCAATTTCTTGGAATTATTATTTCTGAAAATACTTTTAATTCCCTTTTATACCCTTTTTGAACTACAACATAGTGTAGATGACCAAACTAGGAGGTGAAAATTTTTGTATATGATCCTAAGACCAAAATATAATTTTGGGAATTTTTATAAATTTTTACCAGCCTTGGAAGTAACCCTAATATTTTAATCTATTTTCTGGAATTATTTTTATTCAGAAAAGTATTAGAACAGTAATGGGCTCCTCCCCTCCCTTCTCTCTCTCCCGGCCGGCCCAGCCCGTTACCGCGCTCGCCTCTGGCTGACAAATGGACCCCACCTGTCGGCGCCGAAACCCTCCCCTCGCGCGCGCACCCGACACCCCGGCCCCACCCGTCAGTCGCCACCCTCGCCCGCTCGCGCCCGCTGGCCAGTGGCCCCCGCCTGTCAGACCCGTCGTCTACCTCCCGCCATCGCCCCCAAATTCCGCCGGCCGACGACCCCGCCTCGGATCCGCCTCGCTGGCCCCTCCCACATTAAATTGGCGCCATTAACAGCCCCCCCCGCGCTCGGCCGACCGTTTCCCCCGCTTAAATCCTCGCGTTTACGCCACGGGATCGCCGCTACGCGTGCATGCCGAGCCATCGCCGGCGAGTAAAGGCCCTCTCCCAGTTTCCTTGCATGCGAGCCCTCTCCGGTGTCCTATTTAAGCCCCCAGCCTGAGCCGCGTCCGACCCCCACGCTTAATCGCCTCGAGAACGAACAGAGCACCCGCAATTCGCCTTTTAGCGCGCACCCTCTGGTTCGCCTCCGGCCACCGCTCGCCGTCGCACCGGACCACCTCCACCCGTGCCTCCGCCATCAACGTGACCTCGAGAACGATCCCTACCTCGGCCACACCTCCGTTGGTCAAGGAGATCGCCGGAACACCATCGCCGACGAGGAGCCCGAACCACTCCGCCGTCTACCCTCGTCGCCGGCCTCGCTCCGTCGACCCCTCGTCGCGTCTAAGGTACCATCGTGACCGCCTTGGCCCCCTCTTTCCGTTTTCGCATAGAGCTAGGGCCTAGCCCCCTCGTAGGCGCCATCACCACCGCACCCGAGCCCCGCCGTCGCCGGAGACGAAGGGGGGTATAACCCCCTTAGCGCGTGTCGTGCCGGATTCAATCCTGGCCGCACGATCGCAATCGGACGACGCGCGTGAGTCCACGTACGCGATCTAATCCGCACCGTCGGATCTGGTCAAAGCGTTACGTTTTAATCTCGCGCGTCGATTTCCATTTAACCCGACGCGCGATCTCGTGCGTCCACGTGGTACCCCTTCGCGCGTTTTAATCCTGGCCGTCCGTTGTCACTTAACCCTCCCGCCTCGCGCCTGGCCACCGGATCCAGATCCGACGGTCCAGATCGACCCGGCGCACGCGCACAGTGCGCGGGTTCACCGTGGGCCTGGCTCACCGTGGACCCGAGGGGTTTAAAATTTGAAAATAAATTCCAGAAATGCTTTTAAACTTGTAAAATTCATATCTAATGCATTTGAACTCTAAAAATTACCATTCCAATTTCAGAAAATTCATAAAATTGTTCTCTACATATTTATGCAATAAAAACAGTAGGTTTACTTGGACATTTTCATGTTTATTTAAATAAGTATTCAAATGCCCTTAGGATTAAAATGCAAATTTAAATATTTATACTCCAGAAAATTTATATATTTGTTCCTTTCTGTTTAAACATTAGAACCACAGAGTTTTCTCTGAATCATTCATATTAAATTAATTAGAAAACTTAATGTGGTATTATTCACACTTAAAAACCCTTTTATGAAAAACAATAATTCATTTTAATTCATTTAAATTAATTGTGAAATAAATTTCAGAACCTTAACAACTGATTTTCTTTAAAATCAAACCAACAAAAACCCACATACTTGTTGTGTGATTTTACGTTGTTTCTATCGAATGTTGTATTTATTCTACTTTATTATTATTGAAAAGACTACGACGCCGTTGAGGAGCCGGAATACTTCCCGGAAGTCCCTCCCTCGCCTTTCGCTGAACAAGGCAAGTCACCAAACAATTCTTTTGAACATATTGAACCCATGTTTGAATTGACTATCGCTAAAACACATAGGTTATGTATATGCATTAGTCAAATGAACCCTTACATTATATCTATTTAGGATCCCCCGACCTTGATGTGCAACCCAAGCCATGCTATCTCGCCTAACCTCCTTGTCACCATATGATCAATGATATTAGTTAGTGTCCAAAGTATTGACACGGCCGCTATAGGATAAAAATGAGTCGTAGCAAAATGGTTCTATTATATGATCCCCGTTACTTCTTATCCTTGGGAATTCTGTTGGTGATGAGTCATGGTTGTGAGTGTATGCATGGTGGGTTCCGGGTGCAAGCTAGGGCATTGGTCAGTCGCACCCGGGGCACTATAAGGACCGGTCTGAGGGATCCGTTGCAATACACTTACGTACTAACCACAAGTCTAGTGGGTAAGTCCTAACTAAGGTATGGGTTGTTCCAAACCGAGGCCACCATTTGGAGATGGGTCAAGTTGCACCTGCGGGTTACTTGTACCAATGTGGCGCAAAAGGGGGTGCGACGTTAGCCGGGATGCGGCCCAGCGCGCCGGCGAAACCTAGAGCGGGTGGTTATCGCTTGGAACATCTCATATTGAGGTTTTGGCACGAGTTCCCGTGAAATGGGTCATCTCGTTGAGATGAGTGCGTGCCTTGTGGGTACAGTAGTACATCTCTGATCAGAGTCTTAAATCTTTTCGAAAAGCCGAGCCCACGGTCAAGGGCGGGTTGCGTGACATCCCCCAGTTAGTTTACTTTGAATATGTATGTGCATGATGGATTGACATGTAAGGACTGTGGTGCGAGGAGGTAAAACGTACTCCTCGAGTTAGTTGATGTTGATGATGTTCATATTTACTTTCCGCATGATTAAAATATGATTACACTAAATGCCATAACTGCAACTGCTTTATTCCGCATTGTTAGCCTTTATCCTTCCTTGTTTACTATCCTGCATTACTATTTGCATTTGCGGTGGCTTGTTGAGTACTTTTTGTACTCATACCCGTTGGACCCCACAGAGGATGCTTATCCTGAAGACGGTCTGGAGTAGCGACCCAGTCGAGAAGAAAGATCCTGAAGAAGACGTTCGTCATGCCGCTGTTTATTTATCTTATTACCGTTTTTATTAAAACAATGTTGTAATAAATATGGTCTGCGTACCATGGATTTTATCGTATGTACGTTGTCGCATGATGAACCTCTTGTATTATTGTTTTTCTATGGAAATTCAATAATGTCTCGATTTTGTTAAATCGGGGCTCTACAACATTTCCATTATGATCCCAACCAACCCAATTCCGGAGAACGCTTTGCTTGTTTCTGAAGCAACAATTTATCCTAATCCTGAGCACCAGTAGAACCCGGTCCCTTAGTTTTCCCGAGGTTCGCTTCGAATCTCGAGGACGAGATTCTTTGTAAGGGGGATAGGATTGTAACAGCCCCAGAATTAAAAATAAAATAAAATGAGGAAAATAAGTTTTCTGAAATAAAAGGATTTATTTAAATAAAGAAAAGGCTAAAAGAACCCAATTAAAGCAAAACAGGGAGAAATATTTCAAATTTGAACCTGAAAAATTTATGGAGAAATCTAGAAGCCAAGAAATATTTTTGAGAATTTTACAAAATTTTAGCAACAGTGCTTCAAGCCTTAAATAAATAATCTATTTTCTGGATGTAATTTAAATGGAAAATGCATTTTTAATCTTATTGGGCTGTAACCCTGAATTTCCCCCCAAAACCCTTTCAGCTCGGCCCAGTCCAGTAGCACTCACCGCCATGTGGGGTCGCCCTGTCGGCGCGCCCTCCTTCTCTCCCCTCCCGCTCGCGTCAGCTGGCCCCGCCTGTCAGTCCCAGCCCGCGCCCCCCTCAGCCGCTGCCACGCCTGGCCCGCGTGTCAGTCCCTCTTTCCCTCGCGCCCGCCCGCTGACAGGTGGGGGCCACCTGTCAGTTCCGTCTTCCCCGATGGAATTCCCCCCTTCCAAATCCAGCGACCCCCTTTCCTAATCCGCCGCCGGCCGGCCGGATCCGCCAAATCGAGCATGGGATCACCTTCCCCTCATGCTGGTGATCCCTTTCCCCCCCCCCAAGCCACGCGATTTCGCCCAAATGGAAGCCAATCCGAGCACTTAGAAAGCTCACCGGCAAAAATGGAAGCCCCCTCAGGTTTCCCTCCCTCCGCCTTCCATTCACACCATCGGCGACTCCTTTAAGTACCCCTGTACCCACCGCATCTCGCCAACACGGAAATCACTCAAGCCTTCGCACTCCCGAGCCGCCGCTCAAATTTTTAGCCCCCCTTCTCTGCTTCGTCTCCAGCAAGCCTTCGCCGGCACTCCGAGCCACCGTTGCCCTCGCCGTCACCACCGCTAGGACCGTCTCCACGCCCTATACCTCGGCCTCGCCTTGGTTGGTCGTGAAGACCGCCGGAACACCTCGCCGCCGTCGATCCCGAAGAGCACCGCCGCCCTCTCCTCGACGCCGGCCACCGCCACTACTCCATCGTCGTCGTCGCCGGTATGCCGAGAACCCCCTTGTGCCCCTCTTTCCATTTTTGGTCTTGGCCGCACCTTGGGACCTCGCTGTCGCTGGGGATCCGCCGCCGTTGCGTCGTCGGAGCCAGAGAAGAAGGGGTAACTAACCCCTTCTGTGCGTGCCGTGCCGGATCCCTCGCGGGTCGCACGATTTTGATCTAACGGCCCGGATTAAATCCTCGTGGGATTTAATCATGCCCTTGATCTGAACCAAATCGGTACCGTTTAATCAGAGTCGATGATCGCTATTTAAAATCCTGGTTCAATCTCGTGCGTCCACGCGTACCGGTTAGATTTCTTTTAATCACAGTTGTCCGCTATGACTTAAGCACCCCGCCCCGCCAGCGACCGTCGGATCTGGATCTGACGGTCCAGATTGGACTGGTCCACGCGCGCAGTCAACGGTTCACGGTGAACCCAGTTCACCGTGGACCACAGACTATTTCGTGTTTAAATAAAAATTCAAAAAATGCTTTAAACTTTAAAAATTCATATCTTGCTCAAATTAACTCCAAATTTCACCATTTCAATTCTGGAAAATTTGTCTTTTTATTCTCTACACTTTTATGCAATAAAAACAATATGTTTATTTGACACAAAATATTCTTATTTAAATATAAAGAAAAGTCCCCTTTAGGATTAAAATCATATTTCATTTAAATAATTCAGAAAAACCCTTAAAAATTTATATATTAATTTCAGAGGACATAATGACTCCATTTCACTGTTTTTAATACAATAAAAATAGAATGTTCATCTTGTCCATGTCATTTTATTAAATAATAGTTCAAAGGCCCTTTTAGGATATATAATTAATTCATATAAATACACTTTATAAAAATATCATGAAAACTTGTATAATAACTTCAGAAGGCATAATAACTTATTCTCACTATTTTAATCCAATAAACATAGTAGGGTTATCATATACATTTTAATTCACTTTTGGGGAAAATAAAGACACTTTAGGGTAAATGCTTAGTTCCATTTAGAAAATTCAGAAATCTCATTAAAAATTAATCTTAAATATTTAAGTAACAATTCCCTAAAATTTAAGACTCTATCTCCTTTACTTAATCCAGCAAAAACATGTATGCTTGTATGATTAGTTTTTGGATTGTTTATTGAATGTTGTGTTTACTTTTCCGTATCGAGAAGACTACGACGCCGTCGACAATCTGGAGTTTTACCCAGAGGTTCCACCTTCACTATTTGCGGATCAAGGCAAGTTACAACCCCCATTTTGACCATAATTGAGCCCATGTTTTAATAAATTATCGCTATAACTCATAGGATAATATTGCATTAGTCTAATAATCAAGCCCTACATTATATTTATTAGATCCCCGTCCTTGTGTGTAAACCCAAGCCATGCTTATCGAGCCTTAACTCCTTGTCACTCTACAATATTATATTAGCTAGTGTCCAATGTACCGACACAACTGCTATAGGGTAAAAGAACGAGTCGTAGAAAGATGGATTCTGCTATATGATTTACCCCATTATTCTCATCTCTGGATTCTGTTGGAGTTGGCTATGTTATAAGTATGGTGGGTTCCGGGTGCAAGCTCGGGAATTGGTTGGTCGCACCCAGGGCACTATAAGGACCGGTCTGCGGGATCCATTGCAAAGCACTTCCGTACTAACCACAAGTCTAGTGGGTAAGTCCTAACTGGAGGTATGGATCGTACCAACTTGGAACACCATAGTGGAGGGGGCAAGGGGCAACCTGCGGGTGACTTGTACCGACGAGGCTCAAGGGGGTATGGTGTTGCCCGAAGTGACTGGGAAACCATATGAAACCTATAAGAGGGTGTTATCGAATTGGTGCGTTCCATGCTGAAGGTTTTAGCATGAGCTTCTCGTGACAGGAGTCATTTAACACTCTGCGGTGTACGGGAAATGAGTGCCTTGTGGGTACAGTAGTACACCTTTGATCAGAGTTATAAATCTTTTTGAAAAGCCGAGCCCACAGTCAAGGGCGGGTTGTGTGACCTCTCGCAGTTAGTTTACTGTTATGTGAATGTATGTGTTATTCATGGCATGTAAGGACTGTTGAGCGAGGGTGGGCTGACTGTACCCCTCGAGTTAGAAGATGATGCATGAACTCATGTTTACTTTTCTGCATTAATAACCGGATTACATTAATTGCTTTATAAATATGCTTTTCCGCAGAAGTGAGCCACTACCTTCCTTGTTATTACCTTGCATTATAATTGCATTCGGTGGCTTGCTGAGTACGATTGTACTTACCCCATTGACTTACACCACCAGAGGCAGTCTACTACGAGGAGGGCGAAGGTCTGGAGTAGCGACCCAGTCAAGGCACGAGACTAGAAGAAGGCGTTCATCTAGAGGATTCATTTTATTAGTTTCTCTTTATTTAACTCTTTTGTAATAATATGGTCCACGAACCATGATTGATTGGCGTATTGTACGCAGTCGTGTGATGAATGTCTTGTATTTATTGATTTTCTATGGAATTTCAATAAATTCCCGGTTTTATTAAATCGGGGCGTGAAAGGCAGCAAGATGTAAATAGCTCGACTCTGCACATTTTGGGGTCAATGCTCGAAGACCATCTACGGACTCCAATGACACCGTTGGAAAAAATACAACGTTACCTCCGGCCAGGGAAACTTGAGCTGGAAGGGATGGCTACAGATGGTGCTCTAGACTTCAATTTTGCAAGTGAAAATGCTCCGCGCCCTCGCCTCTGCCTCTGTCCCAGTCAGGTTTTCAGCTAATTCCCTGGTCGGATCTTCGGGACCTGAGTACTCATACTCGGGATGAATTCGCTACTTCAGCGGCATGATCTGGTGAAGCAAGAAGCTCACCACCTCAAGGAGGCCTGTGACGTTATCCTCCCGAAGCCAGTGGACCAAATCCACCAACTCATCGACATGCCCTATTCCTCAATCGGGCACCGATCGGTCCAAGTGAGTGCCATTTTCAGCACTCGATCAATCTCAGGAGATAGGGACGACTCATGGTTGTCCACATAAAACCAACCTGAAAGCCACCCCTTGTTGGAAGAAGGAAGTGGCACATAGATGTACTCTATCGCTTTCCCATCACGAAGCTGGAGCCTGCATCCGCTGACCACCTTGTGCCCAAGAGACCGCAAACAGAAGAAATGGAGAAAAAGGTTAAAGTGGGGATTGATCCCCAAAAATGCCTCGCACATGTGGACAAAGATGGCAAGGTGAAGAATGGAGTTGGAATTCAGATTACAAAGAGAAATGTCATAGTGATGAAGAACGCCACAAAGAAAAGGATGTGTCGGCAACCCTAAGCCACGAGTGAAAAAAGAATCAAAAACCACGATCTCGTGTGTGTCGGGGTAAGGGAATGCCTCGTCGGCGGCCGCTCTCCACGAAGACATGATCTTCGATGGGATCTCCCCATGACTCTCTAATGCCTTCACCGTATCCTCCCCCATGGTGGACGCGTGGAACTCCTCTACACGATCAACTGGCCTCTGGGAAGCACCCGCCACCATCGAAGCCTTGAAGACGTTCGCCAAGGGTTTAAAGTTGAACAACCGCTGGGCTTTGCAATAGCAGACCGCATAGTTGCACTGCCAAGAACTTTTGTGGGGCACCACGGGATCAAATGGAGAACAATACAACAAGATTAGGTACAAAACCAAGATACGCCGAAGAAGTGATTTATAACCTTCGATCCCCCTTCACAGACGATCCCAAGTCTCGGAGCATTGCGGTTGCGAAGCACGCGACTCGAAGTACTTTTTGTCATCAATCGCACCAGCACAGTTCCCAAAACTACCAAGAAGATTTCAAACCACACTCCATAAGTCGGAGCGAAAAGCATCGATTGCTTCCAAAGCCCACGAGACTGACAACGCTAACTGCCACCGCCCCGTATGGTTTCTCCCCCTGGTGAGAAATCCGGACGGTTCCTCCGTTCCAGTGCCAAAGAAAAGTCTTCAGAAAATGTTTTTGAGACTAAAGCTTATTTTCCGAAGAAACTTCAGCCTCGAGGGCTGCACTCAGTAGGTGCACCTAGGTGGTGCACCGATTGGGAAAAATTACATCGACAACAGGACTACTTGGAGATGTTCCCATCTGCTCCGAGTTGGTCGCACGCCGAAAAGAGCTCAGGGACTGTTGTCAGGGTTATAACCCCGGGTATCCTGTTGAGTGGTTTGTTCGAACTACCGAGCCGCCAAGCGACTCACAAAGACTGACCCATGGGGACCCACATGGTCTCTGAATATAGCACGTAGAAGGAAGCTCACCCGAGTGCCGGAACTCCAATTGGTGGCCCTTGGACCATCATGACGATTGTTATCTTCATCAAAGACATCATTGAGTATTACAATTATATATGTACTAATAATGGGTTATTATGCGGTTGTTTTCCGCAACCATTAGTACGCCCATTAACCCCATATAACCCCCTTTGTCCTTCTCATATAAAAGGATCGGGGAGGGAGGGCACATGGAGAGGAAGGCAATCAATCGAGCAAGGCATCGATCGATCAATCAAACACACACAGACACCCAGAGGGACCCCTTTTTTAGGCTCCCATCAATTCGCCAGTTCGATTCGGCTCGAACAATCATAAACATATAGGAGTAGGATTTTTATCCTCCGGGAGGTCCAAACCTATCTAAAACCCCTCTTGTGTCCACCCTTCTTATTCTTTCTCTACCTCATCAATCGAGGTAACCATCGGTTCATAGTCACGACTCCCCCCTCTACCTACATAAATCATACTATGGGTAACTCTCGTAGGCTTTTATTGTTCCCACACAAAGACACTGGTAAACATGGAGAAAGAGAGATTGGTTGAAGCAGTAATGGTTGGATTGGAATGGTGGTGTGCGTTCTACTACTGTCGCCTTTCAAATTGATCTCGTGGTGGGGATAATGGGATCGGTTCATCAGACGTCGATCGAGATGAGAAGGACAAGGCCTAACCAGCGAGCAAGGAGGTGGGGAACGAGACAACGCAACAGTGACGGGGCTTCTTCGCCGAGTACCACAACCAACCATCGCAACAGCCATGGTTCCATGGTCTCTACCGGCACGTAGGGAGGTGTGTGCCCCCCTTCCCCTCATTGGATCCACCGCATCTGCTTTAGTTCCTCAATGGCTCGATATCACCCTAGTTAACCTTGAGGGTCCAACTTTTTTATGTATTCTTCAAGACTTAATATAGACCTATAGGTAGAGAGCTTGAAGACATACACGGTGTCATATCATCTCCGACCACATGGAAATGGAATCCTTAGGTTCTAGAATACCGATAGGTTATCATTATCATTAGAGTGTTGAATCATCGATTTTTCATAAAAGTTAAAATTTTCTATCAAATTAATGGTCTTAAGTTACAATATTTTGAGGTTCCAGAGAAATATTTATGTGCTACTAACATTACATCTTCTTTTACACCATACTTGGGAAAAACAACCAGAACATGGAAAAACTATCGAATAGGATTTACCGTGGCTAGACTAAGCACATGTTTGGTGCAACTCCAAAATATAGTTTATATGATAAAATAAAATTGTTTAAACTTTTAGTTTTGAGTTAAAATAAAAATAAGATTGTTCAACTATACCCTCAATCTATTCAAGATTTGTTAAAATTAATTTTGACCAGCTTAAAAAATCGTTGATACTAAAAATGCTATTATGCTTGGGTACATATGGCGGGTGCTCTCTAGCAACTAAAGCCCAACCCAGCATTGTGGCCCCACATGTCAGGAAAAGATGGGCCCAGCTCAGGTAATAATAGGCTTTCTCCTCCTCCCTCTAGAGATGTCTCTTCTCTCCCTCCTACGCGCACAAGCAGCCAAGCAGCACACTGCACGCAGACCCGCGCAGGGCGCAGCAGCCGGAGCCAGGATGAGAGGAGCCGCAGTAACCACCGCCGTCTTCGCTACGGGCGAGCCGCCTCCAGCCGCGGAGGCCGAGGCGGAAGAAGTGGAGGAGAACTCCACCGGGGATGACGAGCTCGAGCTGGGGCTCAGCCTCGGCTCCAAGAAGCAGCAGCAGACTGTGTCTTGCCGAGTCCTGACGGCCAGAGACCTGCAGCCGCCGGCGCTGTCCCCGGACTCCTCCGTGTCGTCGTCCTCCCCCGCGGCAGGGGCCACGGCGTCGAGCAAGAGGGCTAAAGCAGAGGAGGGGCCAACCGCCACCACCTCACCGGCGACAGTTGCTTCCGGCCACCTACAAAGGTGAGCAGCTCCAAAATTCCTGCTTATTCTCCACCTCATAATTTCATATGGTCTATGAACTATGGATACTTGGTACATAAACAATTTCCTTTCTAGTTTTTTGAGGGGGTAACTCAAGCCAGCATCTTTAGGGAAATATTATGTGCAATCGTTTAATCGTGCGATCTGGTGCATCCAATAAAGATCTAACGGTTACATATAAAAAGTAAAAAAGTACTAGGTTTCATCCGTTGGATCTTGATTGAATGCACCAGATCGCACAATTGCACATGATATTTCCCAGCATCTTTCTACTTAACGAATTTGGGAGTAAGATTGGTTGCCATGCAGTTAGGGTCATAGGATATCTGCAGGATGGCTTTCCATGCAGTTCTGCATATAACTCATATTGGTGTGGTGTGCACCTTTGTTAAGAAACCCACTCGCAACATCTTCATACAGTTGAGTTTTTTCAATAAAATCCACTCTCTAAATTTTTCTTGTTCCCCAATCGACTTTACTCTATATTTTACTCTTGTTGTATCACCGACGAGGGGACACTATTTGACATATCTTTCCTATTTCTCCTCTATTTTCTATCTATTGTATCGGACATAGAAATATGTTGTTAGGACAGATAGAGAATGAGAGGAGAAGAAGGTTTGGAAGATTTCTAAAAACTGGAAAGTAGATAGAATAGTTGTTACAGAGACATTTTAAATTTAAAATTCATAAAAATAGAGATATGAAGTTATATTGGGCATCTCTTGAGATGTTCTAAAGTTCCAAATTTGTGTTATCAGTTCTATAAAAACGGTAAAAACTGGTTCCTCCAAAACCCTGAGGAAGATTTGCAAAATGCCTACTATCTGTACTACACACCGGCTCAAACTTCTCTACCCTTCCAAAAGCAAGGATAAAAAATGAGACCTTTTGTGCTTGATCTGCACTCTAGTCTGATAGTGCCAACAAATCTGTTTGGCATAATATTGTGTCATTATTGTCTCTGAAATAAGAAACAGATATTGGTGCCTGAGTTGCTGAGTTACACACATAGGCTTTCAACTTATCTGAACTGCATTTCCTGGTTTGGCAGCAGCTTTGGAGTGGTGGGATGGCCACCTATACGAACGTTCAGGATGAACAGCCTGTTCAATCAGGCTAAAGAAAACACATCAGAAGCAGACACCAAGAAGACCACCACCGATGAATCCAACTTGCCGAAAGATAAGGAGGAGAGCAAGAAGGGACGGGCTGCTGGATGGGTGAAGGTGAACATGGATGGTGATGTTATTGGAAGGAAGGTGGATCTCAATGCGCACTGCTCATACAAGACCCTTGCCTTAGCCCTTGAACTAATGTTCACCAAGCCGTCCATTGGACTTTGCACTTCTTGTAAGCTCTGTCTGGACTTTTACTTTGAGTAGCTCATCGTTTATAATATTTTCAGATCACATCATCAAATCTAAATGGAATAGAGCTCAGTTGTGCTTAATACTATTGTTCGAAATAGCAACTGTGCAAGACAATGTGATAGTTTTGCAAAATAGGTCAAATAGTTCCCATCCTGGTTTTTCAACTCAAAGCTAGTCATCAGGATTTATGGTGCTGTAGCTGTGGCAATTTGGAGTTACATTGATGTGGACATATATCTCTAGACATGTATACTACTTTTTAAGTGACATGATTACGTTGATTCATTTTGTCCATGAACCTGAATTGTGTTGATCTTGGCATTGTCAGATAGTACGAAGTCGCTGAAACTACTAGACAACTCTGCCGAATACCAGCTCACTTATGAGGACAGGGATGGAGACTGGATGCTCGTTGGAGATGTCCCTTGGGAGTAAGCCCGTTTCACTATGTACTCCCTCTCTGTCCCAAAATACAGATATTTCTAGGGTTCAAATTTTCTTCCAAAATTTAGCTACTTCACATATTCCCTCATCTCAACCAATCACATCCATCCCTCATTTAATTTCTTCCCACTAATCGTAACTATCCCCCATAAAAAACTTTAGAAATGTTTATATTTTGGGACGGATGAAGTAGCTGTTATAGGCTGGACACTAGAAATTTTAGTAGTTCTATATCATTAAAAGACTTGGAGTAGCTGTTCAGGTGGCTTACTGCAGTGTTTGTCCATGTGTGCAGAATGTTTGTCGGCTCCGTGAAGAGGTTGAGGATCATGCGGACATCAGATGCAAATGGTCTTGGTTAGACCTTTTTTCCTCTAGCTATTACATTTGAAGGTAGTAGCAGTCGAATGGATCACTGCTTTATGCATCTAGAAGATAGCTTTGAATTGCTTGTTTTGCTAATAGCAGGATTTTAGCACGGTGGTCATCTTACACATAGACCTTTTGGTTCTACCCTGATTTTCGCTCATTTTAAGGACATTGTATGGCAGGTCAGCAACACCAAGGTATTCACAGAACCACCTGTGCAACAAGAGAGAGAGGTTGAGAGCACAAAGAGCTATGCCACTGGTGAAGCTTGAAGTGCGCTAAAGCACAAAGACCTGCACATCGGTTGTGTTATATTTTTGCCATGTGATGCCTGTTTTTGTTTACACTGTCTATCTGCAAGAGCACTTCGCAAGTGTGCCTTTTGTGGGAAAAGTATGAGCTGTTTTATGGTGTTAAATGTGTGCCTGCCTGATCTACTACTTACTGATGGCACAGTTGCCAAGCGCAGCCTCACACAGCTCTATGCAGCAGCACTTGTAATCCAAGGATCCTTAGAAGCTTTCAGCAAAATTCATAATGAACTGAGATCAGCGTGGATCTAATTTATAAGATCTGCTATCATAAGTTAACAATGACTTATTTAATGTAGTATTGATGAGAGCAGTCTAGCATGCGTTGATCTTAATATTGATTGTTAGTTAATAACACAATTGACCTAAAATCCTATAAGAGGTTGTATTATATACTAAGAAAGAAAAAGAACGTATTGTGGTTGCTGTCCTGGGCCTTTCTGGCATCAACGTCCGGAGTCAACAAAATGGTAAAGCGTGGTAGGCTGATAGCTCACTCTGTTTGCTGTCTTGGCCATTTGCGTTCGCTTGAATCAGCACGAAAGCCTCTGTCGACCAGACAGGAAAGCGCGCAGATTGCGTGCCCTGCTTGTAACAGACGTAGCGTTCTACTTTACACGGTTCCAAGCAAAGGATTCCTGCAAGCAACAGCATACCCACATGATCGACACCTACTACTTCTACTGACACTATGGAGTGCGGAGACTGAGCATCGTCTCCCCCAAGGTGAAGAGAAACAGATCGGTGCTCAGCATGCATGCCATGGAGCATGACCAGCCTGAGCCTGCCATTAAAATCTTGCAGCCCGGCCAGGGCCAGCGAGAGAAGTCAGCAAGGACGATGATAAAAAAAACACTGGTGATTCCTGGCACCCACTAAATCTCGATGCTCGCAGACAATGGCACGAGAACAGATCACTACGAGGATGCAGGGACGGTCCAAGCAGAAGATACCAAGAAACCACAAAAGATGCAGCAACAAACGACTAAGGCATCACCGACAGCAACAGGTGGTCCACATGAGAAAATTGTATAGAGCAGAGTACCTCGAGCTCGACTGGACATCATTCCCAACAACACAAAACCAGACAGCACATAGCTTCCAAACATCAGATGCTGGACACGATAATATGTCGTCTAAAAAATTCCACCGGGTGAATCCTGAATCCCTGGCGCACACTCTGCACACTGCACCACTTCACCTGTACGACTCAGTGCGCTTCGGCTTGCTGTGGACCACCGCCTCAATCTTGTCCAGAACCTCTGGGGTTAGCAGGGGAAGGACATCGAGAGCCTTCATGTTCTCGACAATCTGCACAGTCAGTTGCCAAATGACGATGGATAAGTATTTCTTAGTTTCCGAAACATTTAATCGGCATCTTGCTTGCCAAAACAAATATATCTAGTGCGGCACGCGGGTGTGCCAAATGTACCTGGCTTTCTTTTGTAGCTCCGGTGATAACAGATGAGACATTCGGATTTGAGGCGCACCATGCGATGGAAAGTTGAGCTAACGAAACACCAAGCTCAGCAGCAATAGGTTTTAACCCATTCACTTTTCTAAGTGTGTCGTCTACCAAAGATCTGTTAGCCAGGTTCTGAAAAGAGAAAAAGACTGCCTCGTTTAGAACACTGAGATATGCACAGCTGATTGATAGGGAAAACTCAAGTAGCATCACCATCAATCTAATTTTCAAGGCAAGTTTCATAGGCCTATTCAGAAATGAAAAACTATTTACACACGGGTTTACTCTACGTTCAGAACAACTAAACAGAAGGAATGCATGCAGTTGTTACACAAGTTATTAAGCTGAAACAATGGCATACTAGGATCCGGAAGACTGGTTCTGCAATGTTGCATTCATCCACCAGCCCACCATGAATTAACATCCAATGATTAAAGCAATTAATATATAGCAATAGTAGAGTGTTATACGTGGTATCTCAACATGGTACTTTGATCCTCATGTATGGATAAAAATAAAAGTAATTAAGATTCTGATAGCATAATGCTTTAAAAGCATTAGTTGCAACCAATTCTCAACAAATAAAACGATGGCACAAGGCAACAGAGAATAAGCTGTAAACATTCTGGTATCTAAATTCAGAGCCAGGGGGACAGGAATGCATGTATATAGTACAGGGACAAAGTTTCCAATACTACCTTGTAATTTTCTAAGGAAAACCTACTATCAGCAGGTATATTTCCTTTCGTATACTTTCCAGTGAGAACTCCTGAAGCTAGAGGACTCCATGTTGTCAAACCCAAGCCATAGGTGCTGTAAAGAGGTACGAATTCAGATTCAACCTGCAAAAATACAAGATTGTTATGAATTACTGCGGCACAATCACACAAATAAATACAAATAGCAATAGACGGTTCCACTTTACTCTTTTAAAAACTTTCTACAATGCATTGGTGTTAAAATCAGTGTGCACGGTCAGTTGAATGATCAGCACAAGACAGTACAGAGACCATGCCATTTATGATTTTCTATCAGAAACTTCTGTATCAGCAAATGATCTGCTGATGGTCAATTAGTCATGCAGCAAACTGAATCCAATGTACTACATTGACTCTAGTAAACAGTCAACTCTAGTCCTTCAAGTTCACCATTTATCTCCTTTAGATTCTCTGGATTTTGAAATAGATTAACAAAATTCTGGAAAAATATTGCATAAAAATATCCATGGGGCATGACCATAATCATTCTCTCTGAAGATGCCCTCCATCGTTTATTCTTAGCACCATAAATCTGTGTAGTAATTCATTCTTAGCACCAGCCATAGAGAACGACACACATATTTCCAGTTTCAACTACCAGTCATAGAAAGCTCCATATTGACTACCTAAGCTTGTGGTCTCTGTTTTAAGTGGTGAAGCCAGGCACCCATACAATAATGAGTGTCTAAACTGAAGGTTTCATTATTTTTTATGAGATATTGCATATTCCAACTTATATGGTTCATGGGCAGATGTGACATCTCATCAAGACAGAATATCAAGGCGTCTGTTTGATAAAGACTAAATATCAAACTAGTCCCAATTCTGAGAAAGCATGTGCCTTGTGGTCTAAATTGTCTCTACCATACTGTTATACCCGACTTTTCATTATCAACATTGCTCTGTCTTTAGCCTGCATCGATGCCTACTATGGAAGTTATCCTATTGCTGGAGCCATGCAGCGGTGTTGGTGACAATGTGACATCAAGGATGATAAAATATACACTGCTCATTCTCCCTGATTGCTGCCTTGTGCTAATTCAAACTTTCTCATGGTAGGTAAAATGGAAAGCTGTCAACTTAGTGAAACAAACCGGTGCTCTGTTGTGTGCATCCCAAATCCCAAAATTCTCATGTTCTGCTATTCATTCGTGCAGACAGATGTAGATTGCTAATGGAGGATGATACTTGCGACCGTTGGTGTCTACAGAATTTAGGACATTTGTCTCCTATTAGTATGAGCTCATCAAAGAGACAATAATAAATGTTAAAAGGAACTCACTGTACCAGGGCCTAGGTATGCCCTTGTACTAGGACTAGCATTAAACATATTCTCTTCGGATTTTCAATGACAGTTGACATGCGCATGTTCTGGGAGATGAAAACATCGGAAAGGATGAATTGGTACACATGGATCCGTGGAGCCCTCATCAATCCGCGCATATCGCTCAACGCCCAACTAATAACTATATACTACTTGTATTGATCGAATTACGGTACATAGGAATTGTAGAGAATAATAGGCAGATCCAGTTGGGATTTACTAGCAGAGTGGTAGTAATTCGGTTCACCTTGTGGCGTGAGAAGAGATTGTACTCGGGCTGCTCGACGATGGGTCCGACGAGGTCGAGGCGGTTGGCGACACCCCAAGCCTCGGTGATCTGCTGCGCGGACCACTCGGAGGTGCCCCAGTAGAAGGCCCAGCCCTGGTCGATGACCCAGTTCATGGCGCGCACGGTCTCCTCGATGGGCGTGGTGGCGTCGGGGCGGTGGCAGTAGACGACGTCGACGTAGTCCATATCGAGGCGCTTGAGAGAGCCCTTAAGGCCCTCGACGATGTGCTTGCGGGAGAGGCCCTTGTCGTTGGGGCCCTGGCCTCCCCAGAAGAGCTTGGTGGAGATGACGACGTCGGAGCGGCGCCATCCAAGGTCGCGGATGGCCTGCCCCATGATCTCCTCGGCGCGGCCGTTGGCGTAGACCTCCGCGTTGTCGAAGAAGTTGACGCCGGCGTCGCGGCACGCCTGCAGCAGCGCCTTCGCCTCCTTGACATCCAGCTGGTTGCCGAAGGTGACCCACGCTCCGTACGACAACTGGCTCACCCGCAGCCCCGACCGTCCCAGGTTCTTGTACTGCATCTTCCCTCGCCTTCTGCTTGCTCCCTCCTTCGTCTACCTCGCCGGCCTCCCCGACGGTTTGGATCTGTCCAGTTCAGACCTTGGACCGGAGACCGGAGAGAGATCGAGAATGGCGGCGATGTGGCGCTGCGGATGCGTTTCCTATTTCATCTCCACTACGGCACTACCCACTACTCGCGTGCGTCTAACGGACACGTGGACCAGTCTGTACTGGGCCTACCTGTCACTGCCTGATTGGCCCGTCAACAGCTGGAGCGGTCGGACGAGGGTTTCACCAATGGGAAGTGTCGGACTGTGTATGACAGGTGGGCCATCTGAGGTGGGGTCACGTGTAACTGATGGTGAGTTGGCGGTGGGGATATGTCATGTTATCGTTGTTTGATTAGAGGGCGAAGTGAATAACATGTTCATCGAAATAGATTCAGGAAATTTTTTGGATGAGTTTATCCAATATTTGACGAGATGATGTGTCGTCTTCTGATTGGTTATTACACATTTAATTTTTTTTTGTTTATAAATATTTAAATGATTTTTACTCCCAAATTATTTATCCAATTTATGATCTAATTACATATTGTATTGATTATAATTTAATCTATAAAATAAGATCTCATATAATTATATTTTTGTTAAAAATATATTTGATAAGTGAGTCCTATTAAATTTAAGCTTATCTCATCTAAGTTATATACATCTAATCAAACAAAAAATTGTCTCATCTCATCTATCCAACCAAACACCTCAAATGTATCATCACATCCCTAAATCCATGGATGGGATCATTCCTATCCATCCTCGCCTCCAAACCAGACGGACCCGAAGAGGCTAGAGGGACACAACAAAGCATCCTATGAACCAACCACTCGATAGGAGGGGGCAATTTTTTTGATAATATTTTTTTAAAAAAAATCATACACTGATTTAAAAAATTACATAATTGAACGTTTATCGGCCGAACCAAGTCACATCAGACCTGGTTTGGTCTATGGTTGGCTCCATCGATTGAACCATGTTGATCTAGCCGCAACAACTAGTTGGTCGAGCGCGTAATGGCTAGTTCGACCCAACCAAGCCATGTCAGCTTGGTTCAGCAGACTGACTTGACCACAATGGCTAGTTGGACGAGCGCACAATGGCTAGCTCGACCGAACCAGGTCATGTTAGTCTGATTCGATCGACCATCGGTCGAACTAGATTGACGTGGCTTGGTTCGGCCAATGAGGGGCCAAACCTAGTCCTATAAAAGAGGGTCGAACGCCCCTCCCCCATCACACACAACTTTGGTTGGCTCCTTCACCCCTCAAAGTAATTTTTCTTCTCCCTTCTTTTTTGTATTTAGTTTTCATTATTTTAGAGTAATTTGAGAGTATTTTAGTAGTAGTTTAGAAGTAATTTAGCAGTAGTTTAAGGATAATTTAGGAGTATTTTAGTAGTATTTTAGGAGTAATTTATAAGTAGCTTAAGGATAATTTAGGGGTACTATAGGAGTATTTTAGAGATAACTAATGAGTATTGTATATGTAATTTAGACATGCCTTAGAGGTAAATTAGGGGTACTTTGTAGATAACTTAGGGGTATTTTAGAGATAATGTAGAAGTATTTTAGAGATAATTTTGGAGTACTTTAGGAATGTTTTAGAGATAATTTAAGCGTATTGTAGAAGTTTTATAAATATAGTCCTTCATTCTTTGTAGCTTTGTTGCGCTTGCTTGCTAGCTTGTTGACACAAGACCTAACTGCAACTACATCCGCTGTTAACCAGTGTTGTTCTAGGTATTCACGCGTACTTTAATTTAGTATGTTAGTGAGAAACCAAGGGTTGGTTTTGGAGTCTGTGATGAGTGATTGACAGAGTTTACCCTCTGATTCGAAGGGGTCCCTCCGAAGGGGTTCGGAGGTTGGTTCACCGAAGGGTTCGGTGGGTTTGGTTGCTGCAGCTGTTGCAGCGGAGTGTGTATGTCGGAGGGGTCCGACAACACACGATGATTGGCTGTACCGAAGGTCTCGGTACTTTGGGCGGTACACCGGAGTGTGTGCCGAAGGTTGCTAATCCGGAGAGGTCTCCGGAGTACTGGATACACTTGTCTGCTTGTCTGTGGTGCGCAGGGGACTTCGGAGGCGACGGACGGTTCGTAGCAAGTGAACCTGGGTCAAGCGGGAGGCTTGATGCCAGGGGAGAAGTGAGCTCCGTCACGAAGGCTGCGAAGGGGTCGAGGTCGGACCTCGGGTCGAGGTGCGTCAGGAGAAGGCCGTAAGTGCGGAGCGTGGCTCCGGGTGAAGGTACTCCGAGACGAAGTCGTCGGAGGCGAGGCACTTCGAAGGGTACTCCGGAAGGAGTGACTTCGGAGTATGGTGGATCAAGTCCTCAGCAGAGGCAAGGTGTTCGAAGTGTGCTCCGGAGGGAGACACCCGAAGGTATACCCAACGAAGTTCTCAGAAGTCGAGGTGCATCGAAGGCATGATCCGGGTGAGTCTAGTCGAGGAGTGTGCTCGGGGAGAGACACTGCGACGAAGTGCTCATGGAATGATTCATGCGGAGGCCTTGGACGAAGGAGGGACTTCGAAGGGTGGTACTCCGAAGGTGGGGGCTTCGGAGTGAAGCAAGCTTCAGAGCATGGCTGGCTCCGGAGTGAGGATGACTTGAGGTACTTAGGCCATGCATGGCTTCGGTACACGGACTGACGGAGTTCGAGCTGGGAGAAGCTGCGAAGCCGTGGTGGTCCACTCCGAAGGTATTGGTACGAAGGCCCAAGGGCTTTGACGGCTTCGGCTCAAAACCGTCACTGTATCGAAGAATGACTTCGGTGAAGCGAAGGCCGTCAGGCTCAAGGCTTCTCACCGAAGCTATCGCACCCCTCGCGTGCGAAGGGGGGCTTCAGAAGAATCCAAGACTGTAAAGGCTGACAGTGTCTGCTCTGCAAAAAGCTGACGCTGTCCCCTCTGCAAAGCTGACAAGAGAAGCCTCCAAATAAAGTAGACTACCTTTTGTACCCCTCTGTTCTGATGAGACAAAAGCAATGTAAACCCTAGGGGTAAAGTAGTCAATTCACATGGGTGAATAGTGGCTATAAATAGTGGAGGCAGGGTAGGTCACATTGAACACTTTGAACATTCATTGTAGAACTCCTGTGCTAGCCACCACACTCTGTATTCATCCCGTGAGTCCAATATTTGTGTTCCCTGTTCAAGCATCGAAGTCTTGATTCTGTGTTCATTTTCTGCTTGAGCTTGTGTGCATACCTCACTGCATGCTTCGATCTTTTGTGTGCCTTGGGCGAAGTGTGTTTGTGTGAAGTGTGTTTTTCAGTGTGTGTTCGCTCTGTGTAAACTAGAAGCTAGACCTCGCTGATTACTAGCGAAGCACTGTTCGAAGCCCGTTTTCTTCTCGTGTCGAAGCCCTTTTAGCGAAGTCTGTTTTGTGTGCATTTTGTCCATTGAAGTACGAAGCCCAGCACCAGTTGTTGTCGCTAAGTATTTTGATCGAAGTCCTCAGAGGGAGGTCCGCTCTTGCAAAGGGTGAAGTGTGAAGCCTGCTCGAAGCACCCTGTGTGCGGAGCCTGCACTGACTTAGCAGAGCTGATTTTTGGAGTTGTGGGTGAAGCGAAGTCTTCTTGACTTCGAACTTTTGCTCCTTGCGAAGCCTGTGTTCGGAGCCATCAAATACCTCCGAACCTGAACTTCGAAGGGTGTGTTCGAAGCCTGTTCCGCAGAAGACAGAATTAAAACAGAAGGCTAGTTTTAGTCTGAAATTTTAAAAGCTCCCATTCACCCCCCTCTGGTCACCATTTCCGGTCCAACAATTAGATATTTAATGTAGCGATAATTTGAACATAATTACCGTATTACAAAAAGCTTGATGTTGTAAAATACTTATTTTAGTCATGTTGTTTGCTGCTTACTATTTGTCGTATTGTTTGCTGCTTAATTTAGTTATGTTGGTGTGAATTTAATGTTTTCAGGAATTATGGATAGAACATCATTTATGATTTACTATGGAGATGGTCAAGTAGTTATTAGTCATGACGGTGCTGATCTTAGTAGTTTTCAATGTATCGAGAATAGTTTAAGTCAAGTGGAGAAGCATGGCATTGATAGCATTACTTGCTAAGCCAAGGAAATGCAATTTGGGAGATTGTGGACTCACAATACTCCATCCCTGAAACTCGCACCTCTCAAACAGAAAAGGATCAGTATAATGCCAAGTCCAAGGCAAGAAATATACTGTTCATTGGTTTGAGTAGAAGTGAGTTTGATAGGGTGCAGCACCTTAGGACAGCTAGGGAAATTTGGACCACTCTCACTATTTTTCATGAGGGCTCTACACAGATCAAGGCCAAGCGCCAAAGCACATACAATCAATAGTATCAGCTGTTTGTGCAGGCACCTGGTGAATCTATAGATGCCATGTTTTCTCGCTTTGATGCAATAGTGAGTAACTTGCGGTCCAACGGGACGCTTGCTTACAATTATCATGATAGGGCTATCAAGCTTCTCTATGCTCTTGATCGTAGCATATGGGAAGTGAAGATATCCAGCATTGAGGAGTCCGTAGGTTATGACACATTGACCTGTGATGAGCTCTTCAGCAAGCTGAAGTCCACAGAGATTGCCAAGGCATCTCTTGCAGTGCATAGAAACTCTTCGCCACAGCCATTGGCATTGGTTTCTAGCACTAGCCGTGGCACCACTATAGAACCAAGCACATCTGCTAATTGTGTTCTTGCTGATGGTTTTGCTTTGTCCTCCCTGGTCTCAGTCACTAAGGAGCAGGTGGACACTCTGGATGATGATGAGCTTGCTCTCATTGCCAGAAGGTTCACCCGTTTTCATCATGAGAGACGGGATCAGAGGAGAAGTGATTTTAGTGGTTGCTTTGAGTGTGGCGACACTTCTCATATCAAGGCCAATTGCCCTAAACTCAAGAAGAGAGATGAGAGTGAGTGCCCCAAATACCACAAAAAGGAGAGGAAACCCTTTGTGAAGGGCAAGCGCGGCAAGGTGGCTAAGAGAGTAGCCAAAGCCGCTTCCAGAGCATTTGTTGCTGCACTCAGTGACATCGACACTTCCTCAACTGAGGAGTCGAGCTCTGAGGAGGAGGAGTCTCCAAGGAAGGAGGAGAAGAAAGACAAGAAGGGACGGGATTTCACCGGCCTTTGCTTCATGGTCGACAGCGATCACAACGGTGATGAGCTTGACTCATCTGAGGTACCTCTATCTTATGACCAACTTTCAATAAAACTAGATGAGCTGAATGAAGTAGTTCTTGGTCAGGATAGATTACTTGTGCAAGCCGCTAGAGAAAGAAAAGACCTTAGACTTAGACTAGAATCTGTTTCTACTGATTATGCCATGCTTAAGTCTAAAGTTAATGATGCTGAATGTGAATCTTGTACTGTTGTCATGGGTGAGCTTGCTCAGTTGCGTTCTGTACATGCTCAAACTCTATCTGAGCTTGAGACTGCACAGAAGCAGCTTTTGGTGGTTGATTCTAGACCTCATGATATAATTGAATGCATGAACTGTTCTTTATTACGTGAGAGCATTAATTTACGTGATAAGCATGTTCATGATTTAGAGGCTAGATTGGAGAGGGCCGGTAGTTCTAAGGATGTGCAGCCTGTGTGTGACACTTGCATAACCCTTAAGGACCAGCTAGGCACTGTTAGAGAGCAAGCTGAGAACCTTATGACTGAAAATGAATACCTTCTTTCTGTGGTTAACAAATGCACTGAGGGAAAGAGTAGGATGGATTTGCTCTTGGCCAAGACCAAGATGTGTGCTGACAGAGCAGGGTTAGCTCTAGGTTTTGGTTTTGAAAAGATTCTTTCAGATAGTGAGAACAAAACTGTTTTTACCTCACCCACTACCCTAGAGAAAGAGAGAGCTCTGTTAGACACTCCATCAGCCAAAAAGCCTACCCGAACTCAAAAGAAAACCACTCCTCCTGCCAAGAAAATCCCTTCCAAGAAAACCACTCAGCAGAACCCCAAGGAGCCTATGAGAGTTGCTCCTATGACCCATGAGAGTGCCCCTAGGAGAGTTTTTCATTGTTCCTACTGTCAGCGGGCAGGTCATTTGGTTGGGTTCTGTTTTCGTCGCATCAAGGATGAGCAACGCTCTCAGGCGATGAGTTACCAGGACATGCATTACCCATCTTTAGGTATGCATGAGTCTGAGTTTTACTATCGTCCTGTTTTTTAAGGCTCCTCGTGCTTCTCGGAGAGGTTTTGCTCCTCGAGGTGTTCACCATGTTCCATATGGTGGTAGACCCCGGTGTAGGATCGATGTACCGACTAGAGGGGGGTGAATAGGCGGTTTTTAAAACTAAAACAATTTATGCTAAACAATAAGCAAGGACCTAAGACAATGGTAGCAAACAGCTAGAGCAAATGGTGCAACCTAAGATGGCAAGTAGATTACTCTAGAAAAGTAAGCTTGCACAATTTTACTTGCTCAAAATAAAGGGGACAAGAGACAACCGAATTTTATCCCGAGGTTCGGAAATTTGCCAATTTCCTACGTCCTCGTTGAGGCGAGTTTCACTTGACCGTTCTCTTCACCAAGCCTCGGATTTCTCAAAGAGAAATTAGCTTGAAGATGAGCCGGCACCGGAAGTGCAACTCTCGGGCCTCGATCACTAGTGGTAGCTCTTCTCCACTCCGGATAGGCGAGCTCCAACCTTCACAACCTCCCGGGTCTCCTCCACAACCTTCTAGGAGAGATCACCGGTTTCTTCTCCAAGCCGTCTAGGAGATGGCAATCTCCAAGAGTAACAAGCTGCAATCAAAGCTAGGAGAAGAGGATCAAGTGCCAAAATGCCAATGCAATGCAATTTACTCAATCACTTGATCACCCCTTTTTCTTCCCAACCTCACTAGTGCTCAACTTAGTGCTCAATGGTGGGAGAGACTCTCTTATGCTCAAGTATGCTCAAATGAATGCCAAAAGTCTAGCAAAGAAGCTGTAGCAAGGGTTTATATAGCCACACACTCAAAAACTAGTCGTTACACGAGTTAGGTGGCTCTCTGCGCAATGTCGGTCTGACCGCCCATCTTGGGCCGGTCTGACCGACCTCAACTGCAACGGCTAGAAAACTAGCCGTTTACTGATGTGACAGGACGCCTCGGTCGGACCGGCCCTACCCGGTCTGACCGGCCATCGGCTCGGTCGGACCGATAGAGCTCCCGTCGGCTCTGTAAACCAGCAGTATTCTGCCCTGCGCAACCCGGTCGGACCGGCCCCCTGGCCGGTCGGCCCGCCCAACTCCAGTCGGTCTGACCGGACCCACATAGTCGGTCAGACCGCCAGGGTCAGACAACTCCAACAAACGCTGCAATATGTTTTTCAAGGAATTTGCCAAAGAGTAACTTTTGCAACAATCACACATGATCAAAAGATACTATATGTAATGCAAATTGGCACTTGAAAATCAACTCATAACCAAGATGCAACCCCTCTTTATAGTACGGCAAAAACAGAATTTAAACCTAGCCTAATTGATCGCTCCAAACACCTCGATCAATTTCTAGATTCCTTCAAACCTTTTGCCGTAGCCTTTAAATGTCCAGATCTTCGGGTTTTCCATCTTGTGCTCCATTTGCGCGGGACCTACTCATTTCCTTCACACTTAAGAAAAATATTAGTCCACAAAACACATGTTTATCATTAATTACCAAAACTCACATAGGGCCTAGATCTTCAATCTCCCCCTTTTTGGTAATTGATGACAAACATTTCAGAAATAAAGAAATATGTAAAATAGAAGTATCCACAATTTAAGCGCAAAGCTCCCCCTGAAGGAATGATGGGGTACAAGTATATGGAGCAAGATATGAGTTATAATTCCAAACACAATTCACAAATCCAATGAAGCAAAGCACATGAGAGAGTTTTTCATAATAAAAGCAAATGGTTCAAATTAGGTTCAGTACGTTATGGAAAGCAAATAGAGTTCGTCATACTAACAACCATAGATAGATAGAGAGAAAAATAGAGCAATCAAGTCTAGAGCAATTAAGTTCAGTACGTTATGGAAAGCAAATAGTGTTCATTATACAAACAACCATAGATAGATAGATAGAAAATTAGAGCAATCAAGTCTAGATTGTTTCTTCCTAATTTCCTGCTTACTACTGCTACCTTCTCCCCTAAACTTCTTATTTCTACTGCTTCTCCCCCTTTTGGCATCAAAAACCAAAAAGAGAGACTTGGGAAGGAGGAGGCTGAGAATCATCAAGGCGACGACGACGGCGCTGGTACTGAAGAGGGTATCCTGCTGAGGAAGATGAATCTAGCCGATCAACTCGAGAAGAAAGAGTGTCAATCCTAGAGTTGAGACGCTCTTGACCACCTTGAAGGTTCTGCAGATGGGAGGTGATAGCTTCTTGTCCTAGAGCCATTTGATCCATTCTTGCATTTAACTGAAGAAAGCAAGCTGTCACTTGTTGAAGAACTGGATCAAAGAACTGGGTGGCATCCATACCAAAATAAGCACCAGATCCAGAACCCTGAGGAGGAACAAAAGAGCTGCTAGGAATGTCCTGAGGATGGGGCTGACCTGCACCCACATCAGCTGGATCGGCGGCTGGAGCCAAAAGAGTAGCCGAGAAACGAGGCCTATACTGAGAGTGAGTGATATCAAGGCGCTCATTCACATTTCCTACTTTGCTCAAAATCAATCTCATGATGAACAGAGCATAGTAGACTCCAAGAGTGAGGCTTCCCTTTGAGAGTGCCATCTCATATAGCATCAAATGGATGACATCAAATCTTTTTCCAGTCATCACTGCGTCTAGAAGAGTCCAAGCAACACCTCGAATAGGATCATTGTTGCCCAGACGCGGTAAAATGGAGTGCCGCAGGATGCGATGTGCCACACTATGAAGAGTCTTCATTCCTGTGACCCCTCCAATTTTGTGAGCAGCAGATGGGATGTAGAATTGAGCCATCTCTTCTTCTGACAAAGGGTTGTGAGTAAACTCATCATGCAGTCTGAGCCCAGAAGAGAACCTATGTCCCAAGCACTCTGAATTTCTTGCTTTGTGGCAATGCAGAAGATATCTCCAGTCATCCATGAGAGAGAATCACAAGTGGCAGGTATGAATACTGTGGCATAAAACTGACGGATAACATCCCAATTGAAATCTTGCTTCAGACTCACTATTTTGTTTATACCAACAGTTCCAAATATATTCCTGAGAGCTGCAACCTCTCCACTTAGATCCCTCCAAGAAATCCACTTATGAGGAGCCAAAGAGCGGTTCTCATAAGCAATGTTGAATACCTCTTTCTGAAATTTGGTATGAAACTGCTGATCTGAGGTATCTCTTGGTCTGAGAAATTGATTGTGATGGCGCAGACGAGCAAAGTTCTCTTGATTCCGGACATCCACCTTGAATTCCAAAGATGCAAATGGATCTTCACTAGCTGCTGGTGGCTGAGGAGCCAATTCTTCTTCATTCTCAGAGCTGTCATCCTCATAGGCAAAGTCCTCATCACTGTCATCTTGAAAGTGCCGGGACGATTGGCCACGATCCTCGACAAACTTTGAGCGACGCTCATTTCCTTGAGAACGACTGGCGCGAGGCATGACTGAATCAAAGATTTAACCCAGATAAGATAAAAGATATGATTTGAGACAATCTATGAATTTGTTAGAGGGCAAAAGCATTAATGAGCAATGATGAGCAAAAGAGGGGCAGGAATTGGGAGGCCGGTCTGACCGAGGTAATAGGGCCGGTCTGACCGCCAGTACATGGTCGGTCGGACCGCCCATTGCCCACCGGTCTGACCGGCCTAGCAACCCGGGCACAAATCCCCTTTTGCACAAAATTTCTCTATAATCAAAATTTGCCATATCAAATTTCATAGAGGCATGGGAAATAGTACCACAAGGCTAACAATTGAGTTTAAAGAGGATTTAGCCTTGGCAAGATGACATGCATGCCCATGAACAAGAACCCTAACCCTAGCCTCCAAAAGGATGAAATCCATGGATTTAATCGGAGGAAATTCTTACCAGCAAGGGAAAATGAACTCGAGGTCGGACCGGAGAAGATCCACCGGTTGGACCGGCAAGAAGATCGATGAAACACAGTTTCAAGGGTTGGGAGCAAGAGAGGAGAAGATGAACTCGGTTTGAGAGGAGAGGAAATAATAGAGGGGAGAGTAAACTGAATAGAGAGGGGAGTTATAACCCTGCCCGAGCCCCGGTCTGACCGGCCATGTATGCCCGGTTGGACCGACTCAGCAAGGGCGGTCGGACCGGTCAAGTAAACCCGGTCAGACCGACAGCACTAATGCTCAGCAAGCACATTTCAAAGCACAAAAGGGAGCACAAGTGAAAAATATAGCAACATAATTTTGAAAAATTTCAAACTTTGCAGAAACCTAGTATAACTCCCAAGGTTTATAAAGCATCAAGTTTTCAATTTTTTAAGTTCAAAACGAGACCGTTTGCAGCCAAAGTTTCCAACACGTCCGAACTCTTGTCCGAACTCTTGTCTAAACTTCAATTCTTTAAATATCTTTTGATAGGATGGATAAAGTTAAAACATTTGAATACGAAAAATGATCATATGATCCATATCTACAAGTTTTGTTTTGGGCAAAAGTTCAAAATATGTCTTGAAATAAAATCATGGGAAAATCCGTTTTAACTCAAAAATAGGATTTTGAAGATACCAAAACTTTCAAATTTTGTTTTTCAACAAACTGAGCAATTTCCAACATATAAGAGTAACCATATACTCCCCCTTAATGTATAGCCTTAGAAACACATATAAGAGTACATGAACTTCAAATATGGCACTATAAGCATAAAAGCATACATATATGTCACAAGGATAGAAGAATCTAAAACTCACACATATGCATGATTTCAAGCCACATTTGAGAAGTCTATTATATTCAATTCATTCCTAAGCTTACAAAAACGGGATTCATCAAGTGGTTTGGTAAAGATATTTGCTAATTGATCTTCGGTTCTTATGTGGCTAATGACAATGTCACCTTTGCCAACATGATCTCTTAGAAAGTGATGGCGAATATCAATATGTTTGGTTCTAGAGTGTTGGACTGGATTGTTGGCAATTTTGACGGTGCTATCATTGTCACAAAGAAGAAGGACATTTGAGAATTTTATTCCATAATCAAGCAAGGTTTGTCTCATCCAAAGTAATTGAGCACAACAACTACCCGCGGAGACATATTCTGCCTCGGCGGTGGAAAGGGCAACGGAATTTTGTTTCTTAGAGGCCAAGAAACAAGAGACCTCCCAAGGAATTGACAACCCCCAGAAGTGCTTTTACGATCAACTTTGCAACCGGCATAATCCGAATCGGAATAGCCAATTAGCTCACACTTAGCACCTTTGGGGTACCACAAGCCTATATGGATGGAATGTTTTAAATATCTTAGAATTCTCTTGACCGCCATCAAATGACAATCTTTTGGTGCGGCTTGAAATCTAGCACACATGCAAACACTGAACATGATATCGGGCCTAGATGCGGTAAGATAGAGCAAACTACCAATCATGGATCTATATAATTTTTGATCTACCGGTTTACCTCCCTCATTTAGTTCGAGATGTCCGTTGGTCGCCATAGGGGTCTTGATAGGCTTAGCTTCCATCAATCCGAACCTTTTGAGAAGATCATGGATATACTTCGTTTGGCTCACAAAGGTTCCATTCTTGAGTTGCTTGACTTGAAGTCCAAGGAAGAAACTCAATTCTCCTATCATGGACATCTCAAATTCCCTAGACATCATATCACCAAAAACTTTGCACAATTCTTCATTAGTAGAACCGAATATAATATCATCGACATAAATTTGACAGACAAAGAAATCATCATTAATTATTTTTGTAAACAAGGTAGTGTCGACTTTACCAATTTTAAAACCCTTTGAGAGGAGAAAATCTCTCAATCTTTCATACCAAGCTCTAGGAGCTTGTTTTAGACCATAGAGAGCTTTTGAGAGTTTATAAACATGATTAGGATTTTTAGGATTCTCAAAGCCGGGTGGTTGTTCAACAAAAACTAGTTCGGCTATTTCGCCATTCAAGAAAGCACTTTTCACATCCATTTGATATAACTTAATATCAAAACATGAAGCAAAAGCAAGTAAGATGCGAATAGCCTCTAGTCTAGCAACGGGAGCAAAGGTTTCACCAAAATCCAAACCTTCGACTTGAGTGAATCCTTGTGCTACCAATCTTGCCTTGTTTCTCACGACCAACCCATTTTTGTCTTGCTTTTTCCTAAACACCCACTTTGTTCCAATGACGTTGTGCTCCTTGGGTCTCTCCACCAATGTCCAAACTTTGTTTCTTTCAAAATTGTTGAGCTCTTCATGCATAGCATTTACCCAATCCGGGTCATTTAGAGCTTCATCTACATGTTTAGGCTCAATAGAAGAAACAAAAGAGTAATGCTCACAAATAGAAGCAATACGAGATCTAGTTTGAACACCCTTACTAATGTCACCCAAGACTTGATCAATTGGGTGATCCTTTGTGGTGGCATTGTGAACCTTGGATGGAATAGTAGAGGATTGATCTTTGGCTTCATCTTCATCAAGTTGAGTCAAATTTTGCGTAGCGGAAGTAGAAGCTTCAACTTGAGTGGAGGATGGAAGTTCATCATCTTCTTTAGGCTTGATGTCACCGATGGACATTTTCTTCATTGCCCTTATCAAGCCTTCATCACCTACATCATCCAAATTCTCGTGCCCCTCCTGGGAGCCATTAGTCTCATCAAATTGAACATCCGAGGTTTCTTCAACAATACCTTTGTTCTTGTTATACACTCGGTATGCCTTGCTATTTGATGCATATCCAAGGAGAAATCCTTCATCACAACGACTTTCAAACTTGGTTAGTCTAACACCTTTTCTATAAATATAGCATTTGCAACCAAAAACTCGAAAGTAAGCAATATTTGGTTTACGACCAATTAAGAGTTCATATGGAGTCTTTTTCAGAAGACGATGCAAATAAAGACGATTAGAAGCATGGCAAGAAGTGTTTATAGCTTCCGCCCAAAAAGAGTCGGAGACACTATACTCATCAAGCATAGTTCTAGCCATCTCAATAAGGGTCCTATTCTTTCTTTCCACAACACCATTTTGTTGTGGTGAATAGGTGGCGGAAAGCTCATGTTTAATGCCGAGATCATCACAATAATCCTCAATATTTGTATTTTTAAACTCGGATCCATTGTCACTCCTTACTTTTATAATAGAAAAGTTGAATTCATTTTGAGCTCGTTTTGCAAACTTTTTGAAAATCTCGGGGGTCTTAGCTTTGTCATGTAAAAAGAAAACCCAAGTAAATCTTGAGAAATCATCCACAATAACAAGACAAAAACTATTCCCACCGATGCTTTTATAAGTTGTTGGACCAAATAGATCAATATGCAAAAGCTTCAATGGTCTAGAAGTAGACAAGATGCTTTTGCTAGGATGAGAGCAAGCAACTTGCCTCCCCGCTTGACAAGCACTACAAAGTTTATCTTTTTCAAATTTTATATCTTTCAAACCAACAACCAAATCTCTTTTCGCAAGTTTGTTCAGTTGACTCATTCCCACATGAGCAAGCCTTCTATGCCAAAGCCAACCCAATGAGGTTTTTGCAACCAAACAAGTTTTCAAATTAGCTTCATTTGAAGAGAGATCCACCAAATAGAGATTTCCAAAACGAAAACCTTTGAAAACTAAGGAGTTATCATGGATACTTGTTACAAATACTTCTTGAGGATTAAATGTGCATGAAAGGCCTAAATCACATAGTTGAGAAATGGACAATAAGTTGAAATTCAATGACTCAACTAGTGAAACATTTGAAATGGAGAAATCATTTGAGATAGCAATTTTACCTAGACCAATTACCTTTCCTTTACTATTATCACCGAAGGTCACTCTTTCTTGATCTTTAGCACCAACTTCAAATGATGTGAACATTTTCCTATCACCGGTCATATGTTGAGTGCACCCACTATCAAGCACCCAATGTGATCCTCCGGTGTGGTAGTTTACCTACAAAAGAGATCAAGCCTTTTTAGGTACCCAAATCCTTTTGGGTCCTTGTAGGTTAGTTACCAAAGCCTTTGGCACCCAAATAGATTTCTTCTTTTCTCCTAAAATAGGAGTGTCCAAAAACTTAGCATAAATAGAGCCATCATTAGCTCTCTTAAGCATGTAATGAGAATCAAATACATCATTTTTAGGAATTTGGTTTATGTGGCATTCACCAATCATGTGACCAACTTTTCGACATTTATTACAAAATTTTCCATTACTCTTAACAAACCTTGGGGCTTGGTAGGAAGGCTTTTTGCCCTTCTTGGAAACAAAACCAAGTCCCTCCTTGTTGAAAGAGCATCTTTGTTGGCTTAAAATTTCATCAAGAGTATTTTTACCTTTGAAGCATCTTTCCAAACTCTTACTTAGTTTGGCAACTTGCTCCTTGAGCTCATGATTTTCAACAATTAACAATGAATTAGATGAAGATGATATATTTGTTGAACATGAAGCAATATCAAGAGTGGATGGGCATGGCATAGCAAGTAAGTCATCACATGAGGTTGATATGCTAGTCTTAGTAGGAATGCAATTTTTAACATTTAGACATGCATCATCAAAAATATCACATGTGACGCCTATATCTACTTTTGGCCTAATGAGTGTGGAGGCAATGAGAGTTTCATGAGTTTCCTCAAGCTTCTCATGAGAGACCAAAAGCATCATATGAGAAGTCTTCAACTCCTCATATTTAGCCATTAAGGACTCATGATCATTCTTGAGAGCTTTAAACTTGACTCTCTCCTTGCCGCTTAACTCATTTAGCTCCTCAAGCATTTGGGCAAGATCATCATAAGATAATTCATCATCACTATCATTTTGTTCACTAACACAAGTAGATGTTACCTTAGTACTTCCTTTTGCCATTAGACAAAAAGGAGAGTATAGTGATGAAACTTCCGTGATTGCGATTCCCGCCATGTTCTTCTTTCTTGAGTTTGACTCACCACCGGAGTCGGAGCTATCTTCATTTGAATCCCATTCTCCCACAAATGCTTCATTTCTACCCTTTTTCTTGTTCAACTTCTTGAAGAGCTTTTTCTTCCCATTCTTTTCTTTGTTCTTCTTTTGAGATTTATCATCTTCGCTTTCTTGTTTGTTTGGACATCTTGAGGCAAAATGACCCTTCTCATTACACTCAAAACATCTTACATTCTTTAGGTTCCTTTTGGTTGACTTCTTGTCACCGTTGTTCTTGAATGAGCTTGAAGAGCTTCCTCTCTTTTTCATGAACTGGTTGAACTTTCTTACAAAAAGAGCCATCTCTTCATCCTCGGTATCACCATCACAAGAAGTGTCTTCTTCTTCTTCACATTTCTTTTCAACCTTGGCTTTCAAGGCAATGTTCTTCTTCTTGGATGATGAGTGATCTTCGGCGCTTCCTTCAATTTTCTTGTTCTTGTAAATCTCATTTGTGTTGATAGTCCCCAAAAGTGTTGTGGGTGTCAAACTTGACATGTCCGAGTTGATGAGGAAGGTTACCAAAGTGTCATACTTCTCAGGCAATGCTCTCAACATTTTTTGAGCAACTTCCAACTCCGTGTACTTCACTCCAACACCCTTGAGATCATTGACAATCACATTAAGTCTTGCATACATCTCATTGACACTTTCATTGGGCAACATGGTGAATGTTTCATAGTTGATCTTGAGGTAGTGCGACTTGGCATTCTTCACACTTGTTGTTCCATCATGTATATCTTGAAGAGTAGTCCAAATGTCATGTGCCGTTGAAATGTTGCTTATCCTATTGAATTCTTCGGCACACAAACAATTGAACAAGGCATTTGTAGCTTGAGCATCAAGTTGCATATCTTTCTTGTTTTGAAATGTTAGATTCATCTTGTCTTCAACTTCAAAACCTAACTCAATAATACGCCAAATTTCAAAGCTCATGGCTTTGAGGTGAGCAGCCATACGAACTTTCCAAATGGAATAATTAGAGCCATCAAAGTAAGGACCTTTGCCTACGTTGTGAACCACCTCGTCGGACATCTTCTCTCTAGGCGGTAAAGCCTAACTTGAGAGACCAAGATCTGATACCACTTGTAGGATCGATGTACCGACTAGAGGGGGGGTGAATAGGCGGTTTTTAAAACCAAAACAATTTATGCTAAACAATAAGCAAGGACCTAAGGCAATGGTAGCAAACAACTAGAGCAAATGGTGCAACCTAAGATGGCAAGTAGATTACTCTAGAAAAGTAAGCTTGCACAATTTTACTTGCTCAAAATAAAGGGGACAAGAGACAACCGAATTTTATCCCGAGGTTCGGAAATTTGCCAATTTCCTACGTCCTCGTTGAGGCGAGTTTCACTTGACCGTTCTCTTCACCAAGCCTCGGATTTCTCAAAGAGAAATTAGCTTGAAGATGAGCCGGCACCGGAAGTGCAACTCTCAGGCCTCGATCACTAGTGGTAGCTCTTCTCCACTCCGGATAGGCGAGCTCCAACCTTCACAACCTCCCGGGTCTCCTCCACAACCTTCTAGGAGAGATCACCGGTTTCTTCTCCAAGCCGTCTAGGAGATGGCAATCTCCAAGAGTAACAAGCTGCAATCAAAGCTAGGAGAAGAGGATCAAGTGCCAAAATGCCAATGCAATGCAATTTACTCAATCACTTGATCACCCCTTTTTCTTCCCAACCTCACTAGTGCTCAACTTAGTGCTCAATGGTGGGAGAGACTCTCTTATGCTCAAGTATGCTCAAATGAATGCCAAAAGTCTAGCAAAAGAGCTGTAGCAAGGGTTTATATAGCCACACACTCAAAAACTAGCCGTTACACGAGTTAGGTGGCTCTCTGCGCAATGTCGGTCTGACCGCCCATCTTGGGCCGGTCTGACCGACCTCAACTGCAACGGCTAGAAAACTAGCCGTTTACTGATGTGACAGGACGCCTCGGTCTGACCGGCCATGCTGGCCCGGTCGGACCGGCCCTACCCGGTCTGACCGGCCATCGGCTCGGTCGGACCGATAGAGCTCCCGTCGGCTCTGTAAACCAGTAGTATTCTGCCCTGCGCAATCCGGTCGGATCGGCCCCCTAGCCGGTCGGCCCGCCCAACTCCAGCCGGTCTGACCGGACCCACATAGTCGGTCAGACCGCCAGGGTCAGACAACTCCAACAAACGCTGCAATATGTTTTTAAAGGAATTTGCCAAAGAGTAACTTTTGCAACAATCACACATGATCAAAAGATACTATATGCAATGCAAATTGGCACTTGAAAATCAACTCATAACCAAGATGCAACCCCTCTTTATAGTACGGCAAAAACAGAATTTAAACCTAGCCTAATTGATCGCTCCAAACACCTCGATCAATTTCTAGATTCCTTCAAACCTTTTGCCGTAGCCTTTAAACGTCCAGATCTTCGGGTTTTCCATCTTGTGCTCCATTTGCGCGGGACCTACTCATTTCCTTCACACTTAAGAAAAATATTAGTCCACAAAACGCATGTTTATCATTAATTACCAAAACTCACATAGGGCCTAGATCTTCACCCGGGTGAGTAGCTTTGTACCTCATCTGAGTAGGAGACCTCGTCATGTTGTTAGATCACAGCATGTAGGTAGACCTCACACTTTGCATCATTCTGATTATCCTGTGCGTAGACAGTCTACTTTTACTTTGCCTACTACTCGTATCACTTAGTGCTGGATGCCTCGTCATATTTTCACCTACCCCAGCACTGAGCGATCGAGATTTTCTTATCATGTGTAGGCGACAGATCGAGGCTTGGAGGGCACGTGGATCATGGACTCTGGTTGTTCACGCCACATGACGGGAGATGCAGCATGGTTCTCCAGCCTCACCACAACCAAGCAAAGGGAACATATCACCTTCGGCAACAATCGAAGGAGTAGAGTGAAAGGTAAAAGGTGTGGTAAGAATTAACTCGAATTTCACTCTCAAAGATGTTGCTTTGGTTGAAAACCTGGGATACAATTTGCTTTCTGTATCTCAGTTGCTTAATGAGGGCTTCGAAGTGCGATTCCATCGCGATACTTCGCAAGTACTCAATTCTGATGGCGTTGTTGTCTGCAAGATCTTTAGAGTTGGGAGAGTTTTTGGAGCTGATTTTTCTGAGTCATCTGGTTCTTCTCATTGTCTTGTTGCACATTCTACTTCTGAGCTTTGGAAGTGGCATAGGAGACTAGGGCATATGAGCTTTGAGTTGTTCGCTCGTCTGAGTGCCCTAGGTCTGATCCGAGGATTTCCCAAGCTCAAGTTTGAGAAGAATTTAGTTTGCGCTCCATGTCGACATGGAAAAATGATCGCTGCTTCGCATTCTCGGGTTAGTTCTTTAGGCGACAAGTGGTATGTGCTAGTTATTGTCGATGATTTCTCTCGCTACTCATGGGTCTTCTTTCTTGCCAGCAAGGATGAAGTGTTCTCACACTTTCGGAGCTTGGCTTTGAGACTTTTCACTGAACTCCCTGGTGCATTGAAGTTCATTCGAAGTGATAATGGCACTGAGTTCAAGAACAGTCTCTTTGTTGTTTTTTGCATGGAGCATGGCATAGAACATCAATTCTCTGCTCCGCGGGTTCCTCAATAGAACAGTGTTGTTGAGAGAAAGAACCGCACTTTGGTTGAGATGGCTAGGACGATGCTCTATGAGCATAGGACTCCTAGAAAATTCTGGGCTGAGGCCATGAACACTGCTTGTTACATCTCAAACCGAATCTTCTTGCGCTCAATTTTGAACTTACATCTTATGGGCTACGTTTTGGGAGACAGCCCAAGGTTACTCATCTTCGAGTTTTTGGCTGTCGTTGCTTTATCCTAAAACGTGGTAATTTGGATAAATTTGAGTCACGTTCTTCTGACGGGATCTTTTTGGGTTACACTACACATGGTCATTCTTATCGTGTTTATAATTTGGAGACTAACACTGTCATCGAGTCATGTGATGTGACATTTGATGAATCAACCCCCTCTGTTAGTTCTGCATTTGAACAGGCAAATGAACACGACATGGAACAGACCATCTTTGAAGAAGAAGATCCCGGAGATTTCGAGGATGAACCCCTAATACTCTCGACATCAACCCCCAAAGCCGACCCCGCTTCGACTACTTCGGCACAAGGTCCCGAAGCAACTACCTTGACATCGGTCATTTTGGACCACTCCAACGCACAAGTTGAGGGGGAGACTGCATCCCGCTGTGAGGCTCCACACCATGTTCAAAGGATGCATCCTCCCGAGCAGATCATTGGTGAGCTTGATCAAAGGGTAACACGTTTTCATGCTCATTTCATTGATTCCGCTTTTGTTGCTTCTTTCGAGCCTTTAGATGTTAGTCATGCACTTTCTGATCCTAGTTGGATCAATGCCATGCATGAAGAACTTGAAAATTTTGAGAGAAACCAAGTCTGGACTTTAGTTGATCCTCCACCAAATGTTCATTTCATTAGAACAAAATGGATTTTCAAAAACAAACAAGGGGAGGATGGGACTATAGTTAGAAACAAGGCTAGACTTGTAGCTCAAGGTTATTCTCAATTAGAAGAAATTGATTTTACTGAAACTTTTGCACCTGTTGCTCGTCTTGAGGCCATTAGGATTTTGCTTGCCTTTGCGGCATCCCGGGGATTCAAACTCTATCAAATGGATGTCAAAAGTGCTTTTCTTAATGGTTTCATCGGCGAAGATGTTTATGTAAAACAACCCCCTGGTTTTGAAAACCCCAAATACCCACATAAAGTCCTTAAACTTCATAAGGCTCTTTATGGACTCAAGCAGGCCCCTCGGGCATGGTATGACAGACTTAAGTCTTTTCTGCTTGAGCGGGGGTATTTGATGGGATCTGTTGATAAAACCCTGTTCACTCTCAAGCATGGCAAAGATTTCCTCCTAGTTCAGATTTATGTGGATGATATCATCTTTGGTGGTTCTTCTCATGCTTTGGTTGCCGAGTTTGCAGATGCATTGAGCAGGGAGTTCGAGATGTCCATGATGGGCGAACTCACATTTTTCCTTGGTTTGCAAATCAAGCAAAGCAAACAAGGTACATTCGTCCACCAGACGAAGTACACCAAGGACCTGCTCAAGAAGTTCGACATGGCTGATGCGAAGCCACTCGTCACTCCAATGACTACATCTGTAGTATTGGATCCTGACGAAGATGGAGAAGCCGTAGATCAGAAGGAGTTCCGAAGCATGATCGGCTCCCTCCTCTACTTAACTGCTACGAGGCCGGACATACACTTCGCAGTGTGTCTGTGCGCTCGTTTTCAGGCTTCACCACGAGCTTCGCACCGCCAAGCGGTAAAGCGCATACTCAGGTATCTCAAACATACCCTCGAATTCGGCATTTGGTATTCAGCGTCTTCCTCTTTGTGTTTTCGAGGTTATTCCAATGCGGATTTTGCTAGGTGTAGGATTGATAGGAAGAGTACCTCTGGTACTTGTCATTTTCTGGGTACATCACTGGTTTGCTAGTCTTCCCGCAAACAGTCTAGTGTTGCACAATCGACGACTGAGGCCGAATATGTTGCTGCAGCTAGCTGTTGCTCTCAGATTTTGTGGATGGTTTCCACTTTGCGGGATTTCGGGTTAGATTATAAGAGTGTTCCACTTTTCTGTGATAACACTAGTGCTATTTGTATTGCAAACAACCCGGTTCAGCATTCCAGAACCAAACACATTGATGTGCGATATCATTTTCTCAGAGATCATAATGAGAAGGGTGATATTGAACTTCAATATGTTGATACCCAACACCAGCTAGCCGATATTTTCACAAAACCCCTCGATGCTTCTTGATTTGCCTACTTACGTGGGGAACTTGGTATTTGTCACCCTTATGGCATTTTATGAGGGGGAGCAGATTTTAATTGTCTTGCGTATGCTCATCGTGTGTGAAATTGCATTTACATCTTTTGTACTTATATGCCTGATTATAATTCATGAATCATGTCAGTTCAGCTCTATTTAATATATCTAAAACATTATGTGCATGATTTTTCCTTCCAAAATCAAATCATGCTCACTGCTTAGTCTTGAATCTAGCATGTTTAGGCAGGACTGCTTTAGCCATCTTTTATCTGCTTGATAGCAAGACACATTTTCTTTGGAGGCTAAACATTGCAATTTGCAAAAATTGTTCTAAATACTCATGGATATTCCTCAAGTGCTAAACAATTTGTTCACTTAATCAAATTTCCAAAAATCCATGATTTGCATGCTTCAAAGCAAAAAGATCCAGGTGGGTTTGTTTGTCGCACTACCCTCTTCTAGACTGCTTACCATTGCACATTGGTCTGAACTGGGATAGTGTAGTGTATACCAAAATCACCGCCTTAAGCTTCTGATGGCTTTCATGCCTAGGCTTGGCTTGATTGGAAAGTATAAGGTAGACAAACAAATAACCCCTGGCATTATGAAAAGAACAACAACATTCATTCATCCTCAAGTTTGCTATTAAATGCTCCACTTGAACTGGACTTGTCTGTCTAGAGTAGAAATTGACTAGCTTTGCGCAGTCCTTGCTTTTACTTGTCTAGTTACCTTGATTGAGTGGTGATGCTTTTACTTCACAATGATAAAATCACATGCTGTCATCATGTTTTTACAGAATGTTAAATTGAGCTGAGCACATGAAAATTGGTATTAATATTGGCATATTTTTGCTTTATATGTCTTTGCAATTCTTCCCATTTCAAAGCTATGCATATTTTACATGCTCCTTGATGCTTGCATTGCCAAAGGGGGAGAAATTTTTGAGTTCTCTACTGCAAGGGGTAAATTAATTAACTCAGGGGGAGTTTTTATCTTGCAAAGGGAAGATTTGCCGAAGGGGCTTTTACTCTTCTGGAAAAGGGGGAGGAAAATTCTTTTGTCAAGTGACATGATTTGGCTCGGTTCTGAGTTTTTATGGTCACTTGTGTGCTGAAATTTTTCAAATTTTCTTGAACTTGAATTTGGTTGTCAATGCACTCATCAAGGGGGAGATTGAGAAACCAAGGGTTGGTTTCGGAGTCTGTGATGAGTGATTGACAGAGTTTACCCTCTGATTCGAAGGGGTCCCTCCGAAGGGGTTCGGAGGTTGGTTCACCGAAGGGTTCGGTGGGTTTGGTTGTTGCAGCTATTGCAGCGGAGTGTGTATGTCGGAGGGGTCCAACAGCACACGATGATTGGCTGTACCGAAGGTCTCGATACTTTGGGCGGTACACCGGAGTGTGTGCCGAAGGTTGCTAATCCGGAGAGGTCTCCGGAGTACTGGATACACTTGTCTGCTTGTCTGTGGTGCGCAAGGGACTTCGGAGGCGACAGACAGTTCATAGCAAGTGAACCTGGGTCAAGCGGGAGGCTTGATGCCAGGGGAGCAGGGAGCTCTGTCACGAAGGCTGCGAAGGGGTTGAGGTCGGACCTCGGGTCGAGGTGCGCCAGGAGAAGGCAGTAAGTGCGGAGCGTGGCTCCGGGTGAAGGTACTCTGAGACGAAGTCCTCGGAGGCAAGGCACTTCGAAGGGTACTCCGGAAGGAGTGACTTCGGAGTATGGTGGATCAAGTCCTCAGCAGAGGCAAGGTGTTCAAAGTATGCTCCGGAGGGAGACACTCGAAGGTATACCCAACGAAGGTCTCAGAAGTCGAGGTGCATCGAAGGCATGATCCGGGTGAGTCTAGTCGAGGAGTGTGCTCGGGGAGAGACACTGCGATGAAGTGCTCATGGAATGATTCATGCGGAGGCCTTGGACGAAGGAAGGACTTCGAAGGGTGGTACTCCGAAGGTGGGGCTTCGGAGTGAAGCAAGCTTCGGAGCATGGTTGGCTCCGGAGTGAGGATGACTTGAGGTACTTCGGCCATGCATGGCTTCGGTACACGGACTGACGGAGTTCGAGCTGGGAGAAGCTGCGAAGCCGTGGTGGTCCACTCCAAAGGTATTGGTACGAAGGCCCAAGGGCTTTGACGACTTCGGCTCAAAACCGTCACTGTATCGAAGAATGACTTTGGTGAAGCGAAGGCCGTCAGGCTCAAGGCTTCTCACCGAAGCTATCGCACCCCTCGCATGCGAAGGGGGGCTTCAGAAGAATCCAAGACTGTAAAGGCTGACAGTGTCTGCTCTGCAAAAAGCTGACGCTGTCCCCTCTGCAAAGCTGACAAGAGAAGCCTCCAAATAAAGCAGACTACCTTTTGTACCCCTCTGTTCTGATGAGACAAAAGCAATGTAAACCCTAGGGGTAAAGTAGTCAATTCACATGGGTGAATAGTGGCTATAAATAGTGGAGGCAGGGTAGGTCACATTGAACACTTTGAGCATTCATTGTAGAACTCCTGTGCTAGCCACCACACTCTGTATTCATCCTGTGAGTTCAATATTTGTGTTCCCTGTTCAAGCATCGAAGTCTTGATTCTGTGTTCATTTTCTGCTTGAGCTTGTGTGCATACCTCACTGCATGCTTCGATCTTTTGTGTGCCTTGGGCGAAGTATGTTTGTGTGAAGTGTGTTTTTCAGTGTGTGTTCGCTCTGTGTAAACTAGAAGCTAGACTTCGCTGATTACTAGCGAAGCACTATTCGAAGCCCGTTTTCTTCTCGTGTCGAAGCCCTTTTAGCGAAGTCTGTTTTGTGTGCGTTTTGTCCATTGAAGTACGAAGCCCAGCACCAGTTGCTGTCGCTAAGTATTTTGATCGAAGTTCTCAGAGGGAGGTCCGCTCTTGCAAAGGGTGAAGTGTGAAGCCTGCTCGAAGCACCCTGTGTGCGGAGCCTGCACTGACTTAGCAGAGCTGATTTTGGAGTTGTGGGTGAAGCGAAGTCTTCTTGGCTTTGAACTTTTGCTCCTTGCGAAGCCTGTGTTCGGAGCCATCAAATACCTCCGAACCTAAACTTCAAAAGGTGTGTTCGAAGCCTGTTCCGCAGAAGACAGAATTAAAACAGAAGGCTAGTTTTAGTCTGAAATTTTAAAAGCTCCCATTCACCCCCCCTCTGGTCGCCGTTTCCGGTCCAACAGTTAGATATTTAATGTAGCGATAATTTGAACATAATTACCGTATTACAAAAAGCTTGATGTTGTAAAATACTTATTTTAGTCATGTTGTTTGCTGCTTACTATTTGTCGTATTGTTTGCTGCTTAATTTAGTTATGTTGGTGTGAATTTAATGTTTTCAGGAATTATGGACAGAACATCATTTATGATTTACTATGGAGATGGTCAAGTAGTTATTAGTCATGACGGTGCTGATCTTAGTAGTTTTCAATGTATCGAGAATAGTTTAAGTCAGGTGGAGAAGCATGGCATTGATAGCATTAAGTGGTGGATGTATCGTATTTTTCAATTAGATATGGAGCAGTGGGATTTGCATCTATATGCACGATGCAGCTGTGTGCCCAAAGGGTATTTTCGAGAGATGGCTCCTATTACCTCAAGCATCATGTGGAGGGGGTATGTTAGAATGGCGTTAGAGAAAGGTTATGAATGGATTTTTGCTAGTCTATTTCACTCCTCGTGTCCTTCTAACTCTAGATCCAACACTAGAGCAAATTGTTGAGTCTGTAGTACAACTAGAGGTCAACGAGAGTAGCCAACTCCACGAGGTTATCCCCGACACGAATGTAGTGGCTCCCACTTGTATTGTACATAGGGTTGTTGGAGGGCAAGCTAACGAAGGAGAGGAAATAGATGACATAGTTGAGTTGCTAGAGAGAGAGGACCAAGAATTTGAGGAAGCAGTGGAATGGGGTAGAAACGAGAACTTAAATGAAGAAGACAAAGCAGTAGATGACAATAATGACAATGAAGAGCCAGACATTGCGATTACCAATGAGTGGCAAAAAGCAGTTTTTCGTGGTCTTGCTGTCAATGATGGGTGTGATACTCGTTGGGAGTATACACAGAATGAGGTGCACAAGAATGATGTGTATCCTACGAAGATTGCATCATAAGATGTCGTGAAAGCATGGCCAGTCTCTTTGGTGATTATTTCGAGTGAAGAAGTCAAACCGTACAACCTATGATGTTGTGTGTGAGAGGAATGATTGTCCATGGAGAGTTCACGTGCATAAATCGAAGTAGGGAATTCATTGGGTGTGCTCAATTATGGTCTGGCATACATGTGTGGTTGATAGAGTTGTAACTGGGCACAAAAATCTAAGTGTCAATTACATTGTGGGGGGGGTGATGTATTCTAATATCGTTGAGAATCTTAGTTATGAGCCTCGGGCCTTAATACTTGCCTTAGAGAGAAGATTTCAGTACAAAATCAACCACTCCAAGGCATGTAGGGATAAACAGAAGGCACTCCAAGGCATGGGTTGATTCGAGGAAAAACATCTACTCATAATTTTATCATAAAACATCTACGTCTTTAGCATGACGGGCCCTCTCACGCTTCCTCTCTCTATCACCCTCATGCTCCTCTCTTGCCTTGCGCTCTACCTCCTCCCTCCTCTTCTATTCTTCATCACGCTCACATTCCCACTAGTATCTCATCTCAAAAAGCTCCATGTTGAACTCCTTGTGCCTCATAAGAGAGGCCCAGTCCTTCGGATCCATCTCTTTATCGATCCATTCAACTAAAGCATCTAGACCCCTTATGTGGTTTTGGAAATTAAATGACAATCATGATTTGTGGACTAACTATTATTTGCAAGTGTGATTGAGACAAGCTAGGTCCATAAGAATGAAGCAAAGGATGAAGAGCCCCGATTTAAATTGTTGACGGCTGAGAAAAGTTCAAAGTGAAGGTAAAAGAGGCTACAAATTTGATCAAGCAGATGAGGTGATCAAATAGGCTAGAATTTTATTTTAATATTTCTCATACTATTAAGATGGGTTGCAAAGTAAAGTTGGAATTGATTTATGCCACTTAGAGTTTGTATTCATATAGAACAAGATTTGGTTTTTCCTGGAGATTTCGGTTAGACCGCGGTATTGAGTTTGGTCAGACTGACATAGTTCAGTCTGACTGATGTTTTTGCCGGTATGACCGAAGTGGATACAGAGAGAATTTTTTCTGCTAGCTTGATTTTTTAGTTAAGTTCTAGAGTTTGGTCTGATCGACATATTAACTTCGGTGACATGGTTCGGTCAGACCGTTAATTTTTCCAATCTGACCGAAGTGGTTACAAAGAGCGTTTTTTGGTACCCAGTTTTTTAAGGCTAAGTCCCCCATGGTCGGTCTGACCGGGACTATGGCTGGTCTGACCAAAGTGTTTGGTCAGACCAAAGTCACCACGTCGATCTGATCAAATGGTTGTGATGTGATCTGTAACGGTCAATTTTTTATCCGTTGAGTAAATTTTCGGTCTGACCAAAAATTGTACTCCGGTCTGACCAAAAATTATGCAGAGTTGGTATTTCGACCCCAACCGCTAGTTTGTGTTGTGGGGGCTATTTATACCCCTCGCCTAGGAACAAAAACTTCTTCTTGACACCTGGTTTCATTGCCTAACACTCTTGCACACCTCTCACACACATTTGGGCATAAAAACATTTGTGTTGGTGTTGAGAGAAAAGAGAGCCAAGTGATCAAATGCATTGCATCCTTGTAGTAGTCAAGTGGCATTTGATCATCTCCAAGATTTATTGTGCAGCTTATTACTCTTGTAGGTTGCCGCCTCCTAGACGACTTGGATGAGTTGTCCGGTGATCTCTCCAAGAAGATTGTGGAGGAGACCTGGTGAGATTGTGAGTGCCTCGGTGTTCGCCATTTCCGGAGTGGAGCAAGAACAACCCTAGTAATTGAGGCTTAGGTAGTATCTACAGATCCACTCTCACTTTGCCCACTCCTTGATGAAAGAGTTTGGAGGCTCGATAATTGAAAGGAGGAGTTAGAATCGCCTCAACGGTGACGTAGAACATGGGCAAGCTTTCGAACATCAGTGAAACAATTCCTTGTCTCACTATTTTGAAGCAATTTACTATGAATTTATTAATTAATAGAATTTCTTGAGCCTCCATCAACCTAGGATTGCAAAACATTAATTAGTTTAATTAATTATGTCATCCTTGATCCGAGCCTAGAAATTTTAGGTTAAGATTGTTTAGAAAATTTTAATCACCTATTCACCCCCTCTAGTCGACATCTTGATCCTACAAGTTGACAAAGTCACATAGTGGAGATGGCGACGGTGGAGGAATTACCTACACGCATAATTATTAATAGATATATTGTAAGTGAATTATTCTAGAACAATATTTAAATGAACTGAACAAAAAGTTATTCCTACCGATTTGTTTGCACGTGGTCCACGGTTTAGCCTTGGTTTTGGATTTTTAGGAGTCCACTAGTAGTTGTCACACTTCTAATGCCTCATCTCGTATGTGAGGTCAACCATATTTCTCATAAATTTACATTTGTCTCCATAGAAACACATAGGTGGTTCGACACCTTCTGACGAACGGTGATAAGGATCATAACCATGATCAAATCTATCGTTTTGTACCATCTACCATGGTATATCAACGTAAATTCAGTATGTTCAAAATGTGTCTACATTCATAAATAAATAGTAGAGAACTCTAAATTATCTCTAAATCTTTATTAAACTACCCCTAGATTACTCTAAACTATCCCTAATATACTACAAAATTAATCTAATCTTAATAACCACAAAATCAAAGTAAGGAAGGAGAGACTTACCTAGGGGAGAGCTCGGGGTTTGTTGGAGAAGTGCAACGGATTTATTGAGAAGGAGGCGTTCGCCCCCATTTTATAGAGCAAGGTTTAGTCGAACTAGCCAAACATGCCACTGCCAGATAGACTCCATCGTTCATTTTCTTTTATACATCAGCCATCCATTGATGATAATTGAAATACGGGCTTAAAAATTTCGTTTAAAAATAAATCGCAACTGGATTATTTTTCCCAAAATTTTCATAGATTTAAATTGCACCCCAAGAATTTTCTGGAATATTTGGAGAAAATTAATTAATTAAGATATAATCAATATTATTTCATCGCAAAACTCTAACGTTAATTAATAAAATATGTTTCAACAAGAATGTTGTGAGAACAAAATATATGATAAATCATATCAATTAAAATAATATAAAACCAAATCAAAATTGTCTAGAGGAATTATAATAAATTTCTCCCTCCTCAAATCAATTTAGGTTTTGTTGTCATTAAGGATTTTGCAACTAGAATAGCAATCCATAATATTTAAATGAATAACTTTAATTGAAAAAATAATTAAATACATTTCTCTTTTCGGTCGACTCTAAATCCTCATCCTCGACCATCCCTCCTTTCCCGTCGTAAACCCATAGGAATCGAATATCTATTTTCATCCGTCGTAAATCCATTTCTAATCGTAAATCATTGAATATTCTTTGAAATGTTCATGAGTTATTTATTTGAAATTCAAAATCCCTAAATTTGTTTTAAACTCCAAACTTTTACAACATTTCTCTTTCCTCCTTTTATTTTTCCTATTCTCTCTCCTCCCTTTCTCTTTTCATGCGTGGCATCTTCTTCCCCTAGGTGCACTCTTCTTCTTCCTCCCTCTCGTGCGCACCTCCTCCTCTCTTTTTTCCTTCCCGCAATCCTCTCCTCTTGCTTCCTCTTGCCATCACCCCTCTCCTCCCTAGCTTGGACCATGCCGCCTAGCCTAGCCTGCCTCTGCCCGAGCCATCGTGCCACCTCCGGACTCTTCCCATTGCGCCTTTGCCCGAACTACCATGGACAAATCCTCTAGCATAGCCCGAGAAATCTGGCGGTATCCCAATCTCCTAACGTTCTTATTAAGGATCCATGTTGAAGATCATGAGCCCCATGACTTCAAAAGATGATAAGTGATTGTCAACGGAAGTCAAAGAGTAGAAGAGAAGAAGAGGAAAAGAGAAGACCTATCATGTCTTGGACATGTGACTTAGGTATACGGGCGGAAAGCAACTACCAGGCTGAGGAGCCGCAGAGTCGGGTCAGCCCAATCCGGGTACATGGGTCAGGAATGGCAGGGGACTCATTGTTGTGTTGACCGAGTTTGACTCAGATAAACGATCGACGAGCGACTGCCGAGATGAACGAGTTGCGGAGTCGGGTCGGCCCAATATGGGTACCCAGTGTGAAGACGATGAACACTTTGTTAGTTTTGACACAAAACCGACACTTTATCTATACCGTCAATCGGATATCCGATGGTCTTGATGCGAAGTCGTAGCTGCTATGAAAGCTTCATGTCAGGACAAACTATCTAAAAATAGGATTTTAATATTTTGCCCGTTGGACCCGCATTTTTATTTTCGTGTCTGTGGGTAATTTACCCTAGGGGTAAATGAGTCTTTTCCTATTTTTGAACTGCCTATAAAAGACCTTGTATTCCTAGGGTTTATACCAACTCATCCAATGAAAAATATGAGTTTAAACTTTATTCCTTTGGTTCCTTCTCCGTCACCGGCTATTCACTCATGTGATTTCTCCGTTGTTTTTCTTATCGCTGGAAGACTCTTTGCCGCCTGGTTATTCTACATCCTTAATTTTTCTCTACCGAGCTAGGTTGCGCCTGCACGTTGTCTCTAGCCGATCAGTGTCACGCGTTGTAGGACTGAAAGTAGCGACCAAAGGGGGATGAATGGGCGCCTAAAAATTTCTTACTAAACTATGACCTAATCCCAACACCCAAATGAACTAAACCAGACAAATAATATTAGCAAAGCAAATTACTGGAATTAAGTTGTCTAGTCTAAAAATGACCGTTGTCTTAATTGAAATGATATTAACGATAAACCAAATAAAATACTGTAGTAAATAAAAGCACCTAGATAAGTCACGAAATTTTTATATTTCAGTCTGGAAATAAATTACTAATCAAATGAATAAAACATGGATCATTAAAAATTAATTCAGTAATAAAAACGAAAATATTGCACGTAAAACTAGAATAAAAATATTATTGCGACTAATAAATTTTTCAGTTTGTTGTTATATGAGAAGATTAAACAGACATATTTAAATAAATAATATGAGATAACATATAAGCAGATTAAAGATTGATATCTAGCAGATAAATAATATCTACAAAAATACCAAAAGCAATTTTATTGCTAATTAAAATAGATCAATATTTAGTTAACTAACTAGCTAACAATTAGTAGATTAACTAATTAACATGCATGCAATCTCTCCCATCGTGGGGCCCGCGCATAGAGGAAAAGAACGCACGCCGGAAGGCTGCTGGCCTTGTCTCGTGCGCAAATTGCAGTATGGCTTTTCTGCTGACGTTCGGTTGTTCACGCTGGAAGCAAAATCCCTAACGTGCCTGCTTCCGCCTGCTCGTGGAAAAGAGATCCTGCGCAAGATGCAGCAACCGGCCGAAAGCAAAACGACGTGTTCGTGGGGCCCGTGCTCAAGTGCTGCGCTGCTTTGATGAGATAGCCGTGGACCCCGCCAGGTATAGGAATTTGCGCCTGCTGCTTTCCCGTGGGTCCCGCCTTGCGCAGTGCTGATGTTGTCGTGCCACCGTGGAGAGCCGCTGGCTGCTTTGCTGTCGGCAGGCTTTAATTGCCGAAGTGAAGCCGAACGACGCCGACGCCGTGGTTGTTTTCTGTGGAGAAGAAAAAATCGCTAGGAAAAAAACAGCCACCGAAAAGGATTTCCCGGAGAGACCAGGCGTCGATGAAATTTTCTTTCGGTGGAAGACGAAAATGGACTATAGATTAATCTATTAGAAAACAGTCATCTATCCCAGTGGGGATTGGGGTCTATTTATATGCGACTCCTAATACATGAAAATACTAATTTACTCCTAGGGTAAATTAACACTGACTGTAAAATAAATTCCAAAAATTACTAAAATATTCTTAGAAAAATCACCTGACTCAAATAAAAATATTCTAAACTTAAAAAGTAATATTAATATCCTAAAAAACAATATAATCATAGGTTGTTAGTTTTGCGCCGAAACTGACAAAGCGTCCACCGTCTTCGCACCGGGTACCCGGATGGGCCGACCCGACCCCGTAGCTTCCTTAGCCCGGCAATCGCTCGTCGCCCGTGTACCTGAGTCAATCCCAGTCAACAGACCAGTGGATCCTCTGCTTCTCCTAGCCATGTACCTAGATTGGGTCAGCCCGACTCCACGGCTCCTCTGCCTGGCCGTCGCTCGCTGCCCGTGTACCTAAGTCACACGCGCCTCAGACTCGGCAGGTCTTCATTTCTCTCTTCCTTTGACTTCCGTTGACAATCACTCATCACATCTGGAGTATTAAAACTATATTCTTCAACATGGTTTCTCAATCTCCCCCTTGATGAGTGCATTGTCAACACCCTCTTCAGCTCATCTTCAGAACCTGTAAAACATGTGGAAACAGGAAAACAAAGACACAAGAAAATAGAAGAAAGAAAATAAAAGTTTAACCCTAATGACCAAAAGCCAAAAAGAAGCAAGAAAATGGTCATTATGGTTAACCAAAAATAAAGACTCAAAAGCAAGTACAAATCTCAGAATTACCAACAAGGAACTCCCCCTGAAATAAATCCTAGAGAAAGCTAAAAAATGTACTCCAAAAATTCTCCCCCTTCTTGACAATTGGACTCATCAAGTGAGACTAAATGCACTCTAAAAAGACATAGACACAAAAACCCCTTAAAATGCAGCCCCCCTTAAAATATGCCATGAATGCAGATGGGGTGCAGGTGGAGTGTGAAAAGCATGCTTCTTAGATATGATTGACTGCAATTACAACATCTAACAGGTATAGCAAAAGATATACTATCTAAGATACATGACATGATCAGTGCAATAGATGATATCTAAATGGAGTCATTAGCACACATTTTTCGATTTTTGCAAACAAAAACATCACCACATTTTCTAGTTGACAAGCAGAGTAAAGCATGAGATGCAAAAGCTAACTGATATCTACCAAGATAAGCATTGTCCAAAACAAAGTGCTTCAACAAAGTTGTCATCTTTTTAAATTTTTCAGACTATTGCTTTTTCTTTTTATTTTTTTTCATTTCTGTCAGGGGTTATTTGCATGTAAACCTTATGCTAACCGACTAAGTCAAGCCTAGGCCAGAACTAGACCATCAGAAGCTTAAGACATTGGTCTTGGCATACATTACACTGTCCTAGTTCATACCAAAGTGCTATGGTAAGCAGTCCAGAATGATGCAATGCGACAAAGCAAACCCAACTGGATCTTTTCTAATAATCATAAAAATGCATAAATTTTTCATTTATCTGAATTTTTATCATTTTTATAGAAAATTTTTCATATTTAAAGCATATAAATGTCCAAGTTGCATATCTGCATCTAAGTAAGGATCTAGCTACAAGGCATGTAAAAGATAGCGAACACATTCAGCCTACACATGCTAGTTACCAGAAGTAATGGTGATCATTTTTTCAATTTTAAAAGCATAAAAGCGATGCATATGACAAATATCAGATATATCATCTGAACTGACACAAAACATGATCATCAACAAGTAATCAAAAACATATACTAGCTAGAGAAAGTAAAGTAGATTAATCATATAACAGAAGCAAGCTCAAAATGTGACTAATGATTATGCATGATATGAACGCACACAAAAAGACTCAATAAAAATAAAGAAGAAAAGAAAAACTGACTCAAAATATCCTAAAAAAAGGATACACAACTCCCAAATCAAGATCAATAATCATGAGTGGGAGCAAACGGTCCAATGCCAGGTTTAGCAAAAGTGCTAAACCAGTGTCGAGCCATCTGCTCGTATGTAGGAAAGCAGAAGGAATCATACGAGTCTGGACCAAAACGCGGCTCAAAGCACGGTCCTCTATTCTGCCTAAAATCATGGCCGTGAGGTCCAAAATCGTATCCATAACGATCTGGAGCTCTGCCGGAACGAAAACCACCCTTCGGAGCATGGTCATAAAAACCATCTCCTCTACCACCACCTACACGACGTGGCCTGGCCTCTAGCTTCTCTCTACATCGAGGAACTCTCTGTCTACCACCCTGCTGGTAGAACTGCTCCTGCCCACCTCGAGCTCTCTCTGCTCGCTCAACCCGCTTCCTCCTGAAGCAAAACTCCTCAATATGCCCGTCTCTCTGACAAAACTCACAGTGATAGGTAGGCTTCTTGGTATGTGGTTGAGGCTTGGGATTCTTAGGCTTGGTGGTGTTCGGTGTATCATCTTTGGTGTGAGAGGGTTCAGGTAAATAATCAAGAGAAGTGTGAAGAGTTTTAGGCTTTGGGACCCAAATCTGCTTCTTAGGTGGAGCTTTAGGTTGTTCTTGGATCACTCCATCCTTGGGATGACTATCCTTAAAGGACTCAGTGGAGTGAGTCTTGGGATATCTCTGTTCGGGAGTCATCTTACTCCACTCCACTGCTCGGCTAATGTCACTCTCAAAATCAGCCTTGGTATAGGTGTAACCTACCCCAAACCCATCCTGTCTCTTGAACTGCTAGATCATCATGTCGAGCTGTGGCTCTCTGGCACTAATCCAACTCAGGATCTGACGGAGGTAAAAATTCTCGTTCTGAACATCAGCTAGCTCCTCTCTCAAAGAAGCTAACACCTCCACCTGAGGCAAGCAGATCTCACACTCTCTATCAACATCGACAGACTTTTCTAATTTTAGCTTGATAAACTCCATTCTAATGGACAAGCAGTTCTCACAAACAGTGGGTGGAACTGACAAGGTCTCAAGCTCTAGCTTAGTCTGCTCCAACTCAGCTCTCACTCCATCTAACTCGCTCAACTGCTCATCACTTTTGGCTCTCAGCTCAGCTATACTAGCTAAATGGGATGGGCAGTCTACACAAGGTGCGACGACAGTGGCATGAGCATCTTTTAGCTCCTGCTGAGCGCTTTCAATCTCAGTGGCCAAAGCGTCTCTCTCATCTACTCTCTCTGTGTACCTGGACTTACGAGTCGTCAGGTCACACAACAATACCTCACAGTTAGGGTACTCACCACTATCACTCAAGCAAGGGGAAGAAGACAGACTCTCAATCTTGCCATTCGCCATGGCAAGCTCACTCTCAAGCTCATCTATCCTCTTCTTAGCCCCTCTAAGAAGTTTCTCCCGATACTTCAACTCCTGACGGTTCTGTTCTAATAAATTAGCAACTTCTTGTTCATAGGAAGATGCCTTCTCATCGTCGTCGTCGTCGGAGTCATCAGAGGAGTCATTCTCTTTCTTCTCCCCAAGAGCCATTGAGCAGAAGCTCTTGTGGGGTCTTCGGCTGTGACGTGAGCGACTCTTCGGCTTGTCCTCGAAGGTCATGAAATAGAGGCCCGCCGGATTGTCCCTGTCCTTCCCTTTCCTGATCTTGGAGTATCTTTTCTCCATCTCGGTGAAGAAGGTCTTGTCTCGCTTCTTGTTCTCATGCCTGTAATCCTTCAGAGCCTTTCGAAAGAATCTTGTCTTGGGCTTGCCCTTCGTGGAGTTGTCGTACTTGCCGGAGTTGTAGGAGTTGCCGCTGGTTCCCTTATTGTAATTCTTCTACTTGGGAAGTCGACGATGAATTGACTTGGGTCACCACACTCAAAGCATCCGGATTTTGTGCCGTGTCTCTTAAACATTCGCTTATCATAGACACGTCGCACCCGTTTGTTAAACAAGCACAGATCATCATCTCCTAGAGTATCAAGTTGTTCCTCGGAGATAGACATCAAGGAAAAAACAGTACAACTCATGGCATTAGGATCAACACACGGTGTCGCAAGCGCCAGAGTCTTGGAGCCAGAATCAGTGAGATTTGATATCAACTGAATATCGACCTCTGAGGCCTTGAGATTACTAAAAAGCTCTGCGACAATCAAGGTATCATAAGACGCGCTCTCAACAATAGAAGAAACCTTGATCTCCTAGATCTTAGGGTCCAAGGTATGGAGAACCTTAAGCGCCTGTTCATGATCCGAGACCAGCTGATCACGCTCGGCCTTGTTGACGCGAAGCTTGTTAATGATCTATTGAAAACGACCAAACAAAGCCTCAACCGTCTCACCCGGCTTCTGTGAGAAATTTTCATACTCATGCTGGTAGGTTTGATATAGCCTAGCCTTGACCTGAGTTGTTCCCTCATGGTGTGCCTGGAGGGTAGCCCAGATCTCTCGAACAGTGGTGAGATGGCTAACACGCTCAAACTCACTAGGACCTAGACCAGAAAATAAAATATTCACCGCCTTACTATTATTTTGATGTTGTGTAACTACATCTGCAGCAGTATCCGCAACAATAGTCGTTATGGTGAAATTAGGATGAACACAATCTCCCATATGTCCGAGCTCTGGCTCATAAGGTATGCTCGCATGCGAGTCTTCCAATAAGTGTAGCCAAAAGCCTCTAGGGACGGGATTTTGCCAGAAGACGTCATGGTCACTACCTAGGTTTAGAATCGGTTAAGATATTAGAAAACCCTAACCTTGCTCTGATACCACTTGTAGGATCGAAAGTAGCGACCAGAGGGGGGTGAATGGGTGCCTAAAAATTTCTTACTAAACTATGACCTAATCCCAACACCCAAATGAACTAAACCAGACAAATAATATTAGCAAAACAAATTACTGGAATTAAAGTTGTCTAGTCTAAAAATGACCGTTGTCTTAATTGAAATGATATTAACGATAAACCAAATAAAAATACTGTAGTAAATAAAAGCACCTAGATAAGTCACGAAATTTTTATATTTCAGTCTGGAAATAAATTACTAATCAAATGAATAAAACATGGATCATTAAAAATTAATTCAGTAATAAAAACGAAAATATTGCACGTAAAAACTAGAATAAAAATATTATTGCGACTAATAAATTTTTCAGTTTGTTGTTATATGAGCAGATTAAACAGACATATTTAAATAAATAATACAAGATAACATATAAGCAGATTAAAGATTGATATCTAGTAGATAAATAATATCTACGAAAATACCAAAAGCAATTTTACTGCTAATTAAAATAGATCAATATTTAGTTAACTAACTAGCTAAAAATTAGTAGATTAACTAATTAACTTGCATGCAATCTCTCCCGTCGTGGGGCCCGCGCATGGAGAAAAAGAACGCACGCCGGAAGGCTGCTGGCCTCGTCTCGTGCGCAAATTGCAGTACGGCTTTTCTGCTGACGTTCGGTTGTTCACACTAGAAGCAAAATCCCTGTCATGCCTGCTTCCGCCTGCTCGTGGAAAAGAGATCCTGCGCAAGATGCAGCAACCGGCCAAAAGCAAAACGACGTGCTCGTGGGGACCGTGCTCAAGTGTTGCACTGCTTTGATGAGATAGCCGTGGGCCCCGCTGGGTACAGGAATTTGCACCTGCTGCTTTCCCGTGGGTCCCGCCTTGCGCAGTGCTGATGTTTCCATACCGCCATGGAGAGTCACTGGCTGCTTTGCTGTCAGCAGGCTTTAATTGCCGAAGTGAAGCCGAACGACGCCGACGACGTGGCCGTTCGCTGTGGAGAAGAAAAAATCGCCAGGAAAAAAAACCAGCCGCCGAAAAGGATTTCCCGGAGAGACCAGGCGTCGATGAAATTTTCTTTTGGTGGAAGACGAAAATGGAATGTAGATTAATCTATTAGAAAACAGTCATCTATCCCAGGGGGATAGGGGCCTATTTATAGGCGACTCCTAATACATGAAAAGACTAATTTACCCCTAGGGTAAATTAACACTGACTCTAAAATAAATTTCGAAAATTACTAAAATATTCTTAAAAAAATCACCTGACTCAAATAAAAATATTCTAAACTTAAAAACTAAATATTAATATCCTAAAAACAAAATAATCATAGTTTGTCAGTTTTGCGTCGAAACTGACAAAGCGTCCACCGTCTTCGCACCGGGTATCCAGATTGGGCCGACCCGACCCCGCAGCTTCCTCAGCTCGGAAATCGCTCGTCGCCCGTGTACCTGAGTCAAACCCAGTCAACAAACCAGTGGATTCTCTGCCGCTCCTAGCCATGTACCCAGATTGGGCCAGCCCGACTCCGCGGCTCCTCTGCCCGGTCGTCGCTCGCTGCCCGTGTACCTGAGTCACACGTGCCTCAGACTCGGCAGGTCTTCATTTCTCTCTTTCTTTGACTTCCGTTGACAATCACTCATCACATCTAGAGTATCAAAACCATATTCTTCAACATGGTTTCTCACGCGTTTTTGGTGCAATCGTTGTGGCTCTATTTCTCTCCCCTAGGGAACCGCACCCAAGCCACGTGTGAAGCCACCCTCTGTGCGCCTTGGTACAACCACCTGTACTCGGTCGACGAGCCCTACACGAGTGTGTTTACTCCACCGGCTAGGTTTGATGCCCTAGGTAGGGGTGAAAGTGGTTCGGATAGTTTCCGACCGTATCCGGAAAAACGGATTCGGATTCGGATTTTTTTGATTCGGATACGGATTTTTCGGATACGGATTCGGATTTGGATATTTTTTTTGGATACGGAAACGGATATGATATGCTTGATATCCGTCGGATTCGGATACGGATTCGGATAATCCGGATAGTTCTTATTCGGATATCCGGCCCATTAATAATATAGGCCCACTGGCCACACTGCAGGCCCACATCACATAAATAGGCCTTCATATTGGGCTGGCAGGCCCACTACCATGGCGCCATGGCCCAACCGCCCAAGGAGTTTGAAATAAAAAATCTTCTTTATTTTTTTAAAAAAACATTTTTTTTAAAAAATAAAGAATATTTTTTTAAAAAATATATATTTTTAAAAATGGGATAAATTTCTATAAATTTAAACAGATAAAATTTTATAATAAATAAAAAATATTTTTTTAGTTCTTTCAATTTAAATTTTAGAAACACAATGAATTAATGAAAAATAGCAAACTTTGTCAAAATAATTTTAAATTTTTATCACAGCATCTATGTATCGTATGATGATACCATGAGACGTATCGTATTTTTCAGACTTAATTTGAATTTTTTAGAATTAAAATTTCATTAAGCTCTACGTTGTCCATCGAGTGTCGTAACATTTTTTTAAAAAAATATCTTTTAATTTAGTGGACACTGACTTAAAATAGACTCACATGCATGAATATGATTTTTCTAGAATTTTTAGTTCATTATTTCATGCACTTGTAGTTCAAATTTGATAAATTTCAATATAAATCAAAGAAACATACATAATGAATTAAAAATAGCAAACTTATGTATAAAAATGTGAATTTTTTTTATAAGATTAGATATGTTGTATTTTAATCATAGAAAAAAAATCAAGTTTAAACAAAGATTTAACTATTGATTTGCTTTTAAACCTATCACATTCTTCTTAACATTCTAACTCATTACTCTCAAATCTCTATCTTTCTTAACATCGTAGATGCAAACTTTGTCAAAATAATTTTAAATTTTTATCACAGCATCTTTGTATCGTATGATGATACCATGAGACGTATCATATTTTTCTGACTTGATTTGAATTTTTTAGAATTAAAATTTCATTAAGCTCTACGTTGTCCATCGAGTGTCGTAACATTTTTTTAAAAAACTATCTTTCAATTTAGTGAATACTAACTTAAAATAGACTCACATGCATGAATATGATTTTTCTAGAATTTTTAGTTCATTATTTCATGCACTTGTAGTTCAAATTTGATAAATTTCAATATAAATCAAAGAAACATACATAATGAATTAAAAATAGCAAACTTATGTATAAAAATGTGAAATTTTTTTATAAGATTAGATATGATATATTTTGATCATAGAAAAAAAATCAAGTTTAAACGAAAATTTAACTATTGATTTGCTTTTAAACCTAACACATTTCTTCTTAACATTCTAATTCATTACTCTCAAATCTCCATCTTTCTTAACATCGTACATGAAAACTTTGTCATAATAATTTTAAATTTTTATCACAACATCTATGTATCGTATGATGATACCATGAGACGTCTCGTATTTTTCAGAATTTATTTGAATTTTTTAGAATTAAAATTTCATTAAGCTCTATGTTGTCCATCGAGTGTCGTAACAATTTTTTTAAAAACTATCTTTCAATTTAGTGGATACTGACTTAAAATAGACTCAAATTCATGAATATGATTTTTTTACAATTTTTGGTTCATTATTTCATGCACTTGTAGTTCAAATTTGACAAATTTCAATATAAATCAAAGAAACATACATAATGAATTAAAAATAGCAAACTTATGCATAAAAATGTGAAATTTTTTTATGATATTATATATGTTGTATTTTGATATTAGAAAAAAATTCAACTTTAAACGATCATTTATATTTCAAATTTACAATTTTAAACTTTATCTCTCTCACTCCAAAAATAAGTAAATAGTCAACTTTGACTAAAACTCTATCAACCCTAATTTTTCTCTCTCTCCCGGTCTCTCCTACTCCTGTCACCTCTCTCTCCCCGTTCGTGATGATTTATATGATGTTAACTATTATTTGTCATTTGTCTATTGTGATCGTGAATAAATAAATACATTATTGATATTCGGTAAGTATTCGTAACCGTATTCGTATTCGATTCGTATCCGCTCCGTATTCGTATTCGATGATATCCGACTCCGTATCCGTATCCGGATTATCCGAATCCGAATTCGAATCCGAAAAAATATATGAAAAAGGATATGATATTAGTGATATCCGTCCGTATCCGATCCGTTTTCACCCCTAGCCCTAGGCTCGACCGATGTGTTTTGGCCAAGCACTACAGTGCATTTGTTCCCTACCGACACCTGGCCTGCGTGTGTATCTCCCCGGCCACAGTTGTTTGGTTTCCTCGATTCCTGCGCACGTAGTTTAGTCTACTATTTCTACATTGAGATCTCATCAACCACGCTAGAGTTTTTCAATGCCGCCACTACATCTTCAACATCTTCGGTCTGCATTTCTGCTCGTCGCTCCAACAAAATCTCTGTGTTTTGCCTACACAGGAAAGTACAGGTAAGCACATTTTCCTCCTGCATTTATTTTGGTTCGATTGAATGCCTATGAATATTGTGCTTTCCATGTGTTTTGTTTATTCCTGATTGCTTTTGAGATGCGTGCCAAGTGATCTATGAATTACAAACATACTTTACATATCTGTTTAAAATGCTTTGATTGTTCTGTGAATCTTAGATGCACTTCATTAGATTAATTGAATGGCAATGAAAATGTATTTCAAGTTTACTGCAAGCTTTGTGGATTGAATATCTTGTGTTTGATTAATATCCTTTGAACACTTTATGAGTGTATTTTCAATTGGGACACCAATTACTTTATGAAGGATAGATTATTTTTAGTGCTTGTCATCTCTCTCACTGTCGCTTCACATCATATCAGATAGGAGAATGATAGCACTGATTTTTATCTATGTATTCGCTGTGAAAATTTAATTGTTCACATTCGCCCCTCTCAAGTCGCTACTCCCGGTCCTACACTTATCCCCTCCTCCTCTACCTCTATAAATAGATGTCTATGCCTCCTCTTTTCCCCATGCCATCTCGCCTCTCCTCACCACTAGGCTGCCACCCCGTGGCACCACCACCGCTCCACCATGCCCAGACGTCATCGATCTGTGGCCACCAGGCTATCACCGTCGCCTAACCCCGTGGCTGTCTCACCCCTTCTCTTGCTTAGTCCAGCCGTGCGCCCCTTCCCCCATGCCACCGTTGAACCTCCTGCCCGCCTCTCCATCGTTGCCTCCTATCACCCATCACCCAACATCACCATCGCCCTCCATGCCGCTACTGCCTCCCTACTATCTCCTTGCTGTAAGATCAGATAAGACCACATTGATCAATTTCTTGATGTTTGGATCCATCTTCCTTCTTTAATTCTTTGATCAGTATAATCGAATTATTACACATATGTTGCTTCTATTTAATCTAATCTATTCATTACCTCACCTATATTAGATCAATCATCATCAGTTGAATTAATTTTTGATCTTGTTATATCATTGCCAAGCCCGGTGATCCCATTCCAATCTAAATTCTCATCATTATTCATAATCTAATTCCATATTGAGTTGTCATCATTGTTTATTGTTCATCGATTTTGATTTGTGTCATATTGGTGTTCTACATCCAACCATCATTCAAAATAGAATTCCTAATCATATAACGCTGATGTTTCACTTCGCTCCTTTATGTTCCGTCCTAGAGGTCTTATTTGTCATGAGGTGTTAACTGTTGCCATTCTATTTCTTAAACCGGAGATAAATTATCATTGTTCATCATCAACCCCGATGTGTTCCCCTTTCCTTGATTCAATACATCGGTCATAATTTTATTGATGTTTGATTGGTGGATGTGTGATGTTAATCCATGATCATTTCTGATTGTTGATTGTCTCTCATTGTCTGTGATCGCTTATCTTTGGATCGCGTTGATTTAAGCTAAACCCTTCGACATGGTCGCTAAGGCTCGATCAGTTAAGCCTTTATGCGAACCTTTAGTCAATTGTTTCTTTATCCTTAGTCGAATGGACCAGGTTGTTCAATGGTTGTGACCTATTCTGGTAATTCAACTAAATCCATTCACACCCCTTCATTTCTATCCATTCTGAGAAATCAAGTGTTGTTTCACTGTGGTTTATCTTAGTAATGAGTGATTGATAAGTTTGCATGATTTAATGGTCTGTACTTGTGATGGCTTGTTGTATTCAACGAAGGGATCGGTGTGCATTGAGATATGTGCTTGCATGGAGATTCGTGTTTTGCTTATCTCATGGTGTGCAGGTTTAAGATGTGAGTCAACTATCAACGGTAGGTGATCAGGAACAAGCGGGGAGCTTGATGCCAGATGATCAAGGATGTCGGGTGAAGTTGAGGAAGATCTCAGGCGTACACATGGAGATGGAGCAAGACATGGATGGATGATAGAGACAGTGTGTTGACCAAGTCAGCGAAAGGAAAGCCACTGCAACTGACAAGGTGGCTCGAGGGATCAAAACCGGGAGAGACTTGCTGGCGGTCGAGTTCGCGGATTGGTGATATGTGTTGGTGATCTGGAGTGCTTTGTCATTTTTGGCTAAAAACCATCAAATCAAGATCGAAGTGTCCTGAAGAGAAGCCATAGTCGCTATGAAAGATTTGAATCAGGACAAATTTCCTTTAGATAGGATTTTACTTTTTTAGCCCCATGGGCCTTCGAGTATGTAAAAAACCCTAAGGGTATTTGTGTATTTTCCTATTTTTGAATTGCCTATAAAAGGCCAACTAGTTCTTTCATTTTCTCCACCGCTGGAAATTTCCTAGGCATTCATGCTATCTCGTGCTGGTTTTCTAAGGGAAATATTGTGTTCAGATTTTCTGAGGGATTACTGTTCATATGGCTAGCGCCAGTTTTCTCTCTAGCTCAGCGCGGCGATAGAGTTCTCTTGGCGCACTAGCGCGAGTGCGCGGGGGCGGCGCAAGGCAGAACAACTTTGACGGTTTTTCCTAGGAGACACTGTTTCCGGTTTTCACCTAGTCCTCTGTCATCTTTCTTCGTCGTGCGGTGTAGCACCTAGCAGCGCTTGAGGCCAGAGGAAGCGTGGCTAGGAGTGGCAAAGTGTAACACCCCAAATTTTCAATACAATAAAAGTATTATTAAATTCAATTTCCTGAAATATATATTTCTGAAAATACTATTAAATACCGCTTTTATACCAATTGAACTACAGCATAGAGTAGATGGCCAAATTAGGAGGTGAAACTTTTTGTATATGATCCTAAGACCAAACTATATTTTTGAGAATTTTTATAGATTTTTACCAACCTTGGAAGTATCCCTAAGATTTTAATCTATTTCCTGGAATTATTTTTATTCAGAAATGTTTTAAAACAGTAATGGGCTCCCTCCCTTCTTTCTCTCTCTCCCGGCCCAGCCCACTCACTCCCTCGCATGCCTTCTGACTAGTGGACCCCGCTTGTCAGTGACCTCCTCTCTGCACCCTCGCCCGACCCCACCTGTCGGCACCGGTTACCTCCCCTCGCGCGCGCACCCGACATCGCGACCCCACCCGTCAGTCCTCTCGTTCGCTCGCCCGCGCTCGCTGGCCAGTGGACCCCACTCGTCAGGCCCGTCGTCAACCTCGCGCCACCACCCCCAAATCGCGCCGGCCGACGACCTCGCCCTCGGATCCGCCTCGCCGGCCCGTCCCCCATTAAATTGCCGCCATTACTCGGCCCCCCGCGTCGCGCCGACCATTTCCCCCCGTTAAACCACACCATTAAGCCACGGGATCGCCGCTACGCGTGCATGGCCGAGCCCTCGCCGGCGAAGTTAATCCTCCCCTCCCCTTTCCTTGTATTCGTCGCCCGTTATCCCTCGTCGACGACCCTATTTAAACCCCTGCCCTCCACCGCGTTCGGTTCACACGTTCAATTGCACCCAGACCAAACAGAGCGCCCTCCATTCGGTTCTTAGCGCAACACCGCCGCCCGACCTCCGGCCACCGCTCGCCGTCGCACCGAACCGCCTCCGTCCACGTAGTCGCCACCATCGTGACCGCCGGGACCTCACCAACCTCGGCCACCACTCCGTCGACGACGAACCCCGCCGGATAGCCGTCGCCGCCGAGGACCCGAACGCCTCCATCGCCTCTGCTCGTCGCCGGCCTAACTCCGTCGACCTTTTCTCACCACCGAGGTACCTTCGTGACCCCCTCATTGCCCTCCTTCCATTTTAGGCCCTAGCATCGACCGCCGTCGCCCGCCGTGGCCGCTGGCCCGCTCGCCATCGTCGGAGAAGACGACCGGCATGGGTCGAGTACCCGTGCCGTGTCGGATTCACACACGACCGTGCGATCTGGATCCGACGGTGACGATTAATTCCCGCATGTGATTTAATCTGATCCGTTAGATCTCGGCGAAGGGGTACGTTTTAATCTCACGCGTCCGTTAGTTTTAAAACCCCGCATCGCATCTAAGCTGTCCATCGCGTACCGGTTCAAATGTTTTAATCCTGGCCGTCCACGTCGACTTACGCGCCCCGCCTCGCCCTCACGCGTCGGATCTGGATCCGACGGTCCAGATCGACCCGGCGCACGCGCACAGTGCGCGGGTTCACCGTGGGCCTGGCTCACCGTGGACCCGAGGGATTTAAAATTTGAACATAAATTCCAGAAAAGGTTTAAAACTTGTAAAATTCATATCTGGCGCATTTGAACAAATAAAAACAGTAGGTTTACATTGGACATTTCATGTTTATTTAAATGAACATTTAAATACCCTGAGGTTAAAAATGTAAATTTAATTATTTAAATTCCAGTAAGGTTTGTATTTATTTATTTCCTGTTGATATGAACAAATCACTAGCTTTCTATGAAACTTTCATTTTAAATTTATTAGAGAACTTAAAAATGAGAATAACCCCTTTTAAAACCCTCTTTCAAAGGACAACACTTTATTTTAATTTTTTTAAAATTATTTATAAACTGAATTTCAGAACCCTAACAACTTGATTTATTTTTAATCAAACCAACTTAAACCTATGTGATTATTATGTGATGCTATATTGTTTGGTTGAATGTTGTATTTATTTTACCTTACTTTACTATATCAAAAAGACTACGACGCCGTCGAGGAGCCGGAGTACTTCCCCGAAGTTCCTCCCTCTCCCTTTGCTGAACAAGGCAAGTCACCAAACCAATCTTTTGAGCATATTGAACCCATGTTTGATTAAACTATCGCTAAAACTCATAGGCTATACATGCATTAGTCAAATGAAACCCTTACAATATATTTATTTAGGATCCCCCGACCTTGATGTGCAACCCAAGCCATGCTATCTCGCCTATCCTCCTTGTCACCATATGATCAATGATATTAGCTAGTGTCCAATGTATTGACACGATCGCTATAGGATAAAAATGAGTTGTAGCAAAATTGTTCTATTATATGATCCTCGTTACTTCTTATCCTTGGAAATTCTGTTGGTGATGAGTTATGGTTGTGAGTGTATGCATGGTGGGTTCCGGGTGCAAGCTAGGGCATTGGTCGGTAGCACCCGGGGCACTATAAGGACCGGTCTGAGGGATCCGTTGCAATACACTTACGTACTAACCACAAGTCTAGTGGGTAAGTCCTAACTAAGGTATGGATTGTTCCAAACCGAGGCCACCATTTGGAGATGGGTCAAGTAGCACCTGCGGGTGACTTGTACCAATGTGGCGCAAAAGGGGGTGCGACGTTAGCCGGGATGCGGCCCGGCGCGCCGGCGAAACCTAGAGCGGGTGGTTATCGCTTGGAACATCTCATGCTGAGGTTTTGGCACGAGTTCCCGTGGTATGGGTTATCTCGTTTGGGATGAGTGCGTGCCTTGTGGGTACAGTAGTACATCTCTGATCAGAGTCTTAAATCTTTTTGAAAAGCCGAGCCCACGGTCAAGGGCGGGTTGCGTGACATCCCCCAGTTAGTTTACTTTGGATATGTATGTGCATGATGGATTGACATGTAAGGATTGTTGTGCGAGGAGGTAAAACGTACTCCTCGAGTTAGTTGGTGTTATTGATATTCATGTTTACTTTTCCGCATGATTAAAATGTGATTACACTAAATGCAATAACTGAAACTGCACTTTTCTGCAATGTTAGCCATTACCCTTCCTTGTTTATTATCCTGCATTATTACTTGCATTTGCGGTGGCTTGTTGAGTACTTTTTTTACTCATACCCGTTGGACCCCACAGAGGATGCTTACTTTGAAGACGGTCTGGAGTAGCGACCCAGTCGAGAAGAAAGATCCTGAAGGAGATGTTCGTCATGCCGCTTTTTAATCATTTTTATTACTGTTTTTATTAAAACTTTGATGTAATAATTATGGTCTGCGTACCATGAATACTGTCGTATGTACGTTGTCGCATGATGAACCTCTTGTATTATTGTTTTTCTTCTGAAATTCAATAATGTCTCGATTTGATAAATCGGGGCGCTACACAAAGCGGTGGCGGCGCGTGGCATGTTGTTCATGAGGAAGGAACAGAATGAGTTTATAGCGACCGCATGAGTCCCGACATAAGTGAGGTACGTAGTTTTTTCATTCTCTCTTTGATCCCACATTTTTCTCAGGAGGATATTTTATCTTTGTAGAAAGTAATATTATTTTGTACATTTCAAAGTATTTTTGGATGACTATCTTGTGTTTGTGAAATGCGGTTGATCTATTTGTTTTGATCTGAGAGTCCTCTTTAATCTGCCTTGTGTGCTTTGTGCGGGTGTCTTTTCAATTAGAACATCGATTGGTTTTTGAAGGCTAGATTATTTTAGTGCTTATGATCTCTTAGACTATCGCATCGTATTATATCTGACATGAGAGTGATATCACTAGATTTATCTGGGATTTCATTGTGTTAATTCATTTGCTTCTGTTTGTTCCTTTAGAAGTGTGTTGGGTGTTTAGAAAAGGCCATCAATTCGAAATAATTTGTTGAGTCACCTATTCACCTCCCCTCTAGTCACCCGTTTTGGTCCTACAATTGGTATTAGAGTAGGTTATATAACCAGTTGACCTTAACCGGTTTTGTGATCCATAGGCGACATGGATCGACATAGCAAAATCCCTCTGTTCGATGGGAAGAACTTCACTTATTGGAAAGTCCGCATGGAGGCTTATTTACTAAGCCAAGGAAGTGCTATCTAGGAGGTTGTGGACTCTGAATATTCTATTCCAGAGACTCGCACTACACAAAGTGAGAAGGAATAGTATGAGTACAACAACAAAGCAAAAAATATAATGTTCACTAGTCTAAATAGGAGTGAGTTTGATAGAGTCCAGCATCTCCGCACTGCTAGGGAAATCTGGAATAGTTTGGTTGTTTTTCATGAGGGCACTACGCAGATTAAGGCTAGGCACCAGAGCACATATAATCAAGAATACAAAATGTATGTGCAAGGTCCTAGTGAATTAGTAGATGCCATGTTTGCTCGCTTTGATGGAGTTGTGAGTAATTTGAGGTCCACTAGGATGTTAGCTTATTATGATCATGAATGTGCTAGCAAGATTCTCTATACCCTTGATCGTGGCATATGGGAAGTGAAGATATCAAGCATTGAGGAGTCTATAATTTACGATACGTTAACTTGCGATGTGCTTTTTAGTAAGCTCAAGTCCATCAAGATTGCCAAGGCAGCTCGCCTAGGGTATGTAAACTCTTTTCCTCGGTCTATGACACTAGTTTCTAGGTCTAGTAGTGGCACCTCATCTAGAGGTATTGCATCTGGTTCTTCTAGCGCTTGTTCCTTTGTTGGTGGTTTTGCCTTGTCCTCCTTGGTCTCTGTCACAAAAGAATAGGTGGACACTCTAGATGATGAGGATCTAGCTCTCATTGTCAAGAAGTTCACCTGTTTCTACAATGATAGATGGGAACGGTGGAGAGGAGGCTCTCGTGGGTGCTTTGAGTGTGGTGACTCTTCACATTTTAAAGTTGATTGTCCCAAGCTAAAGAAGAGAGAGGATAAAGAACACCCCAAGCCACAAAAGAGAGACAAGAAACCATTCTTTAAGGGGAACCGTGGCAAGATGAGCAAAAGAGCAGCCAAAGCCGCGTCGAGAGCTTTCATGGTGGCCCTCAGCGACATCGACACCTCATCAAGTGAGGACCCCAGCTCTAACGAGGATGAACCAAAGAAGGGGGAGAAGAATGCAAAGGACTTCACCGGCCTTTGTCTCATGGCCAACGGCATCAACGACAACGACGATGAGCTGGACTCATCAGAGGTAACTTGATCCTATGATCAAATTTCAGTCAAGATTGATGAATTAAATGATGCTTTGATCGGTCAAGATAGGTTACTAGTGAAAGATGCTTGTGAGATAAAAGAACTTAAGTTTAGGAATGAATCTATTTCCACTAAATATGCCATGCTTAAGTCTATGATAAATGATGTTGAATGTAAGTCTTTTTTGATTATCATGAGTGAGCTTGCCGAGTTACATTCTGTGCATACTCAAACTATCGATAAGCTTGAGATTGCACAAAAATAGCTCATTATGGTGGAATCTAGAACTTCTACTTCTGATGCATGTTTGAATTTTCCATTACTTATCGAGAGCGTTGAATTAAGAGAAAAGCATGTGAACGAACTAGAGTCTAGATTGGAGAGTACTGAGAGTCTGAAGGGTGTGCAACCTGCTTGTTCCACCTGCACTATCCTTCAGAATAAACTTAGCTTGGTTGAAGGGCAAGTAGAAAAACTCTTGATAGAAAATGAGTACCTTTTGTCTTTGGCTGATAAATGGACTAAGGGTAAAGGGAGGATGGATTTGCTCTTGGCCAAGACCAAGATGTGTGCCGATAAGGTTGGTTTGACTTTAAGTTTGGATTATGAGAGAATCACCTCTAAGGGGAAGGGCAAAACTATTTTTACTACCTCCAACACTCTTGAAAAGGATAAAGCTAGCATTGTCTCTACACTCCAAGCAAAGAAAACCCCACAACCTATCAAGAAAACACCTCCTCCACCCAAGAAAGCCCCCCAGCAGAAACCAAGAGAGCATGTGAGGATTGCTCCGAAAAGACATGCACTTGCTCCCAAGAAAGTATTTCATTGCTCATATTTTCGGCGGGTTGGTCATTTGGTTGGTTTCTATTTTCGTCGCATCAAGGATGAGCGACACTCTTAGGAGATGAGCTTTCAAGACATGGTTTACCCATATTTAGGTATACATGAGTTTGTTTCTCACTCTCGTCCTGCATTTGTTGAGGCTCCCCGTGCTCACTTGAGAGGATTTTCCCATCGTGGGATACACCATGACTCATATGGTGCTAGACCACGTGTTAGTGGTTTTGGTCCTCGATAGGTTCGGAGACCTCGTCGTTTCTATGGCTCTCGCCATTTAGATAGACCTCACACCTTCTATCATGATTTATATATTATGCGTAGACAGTCTACTACTACTTTACCTGTAGTAGAGTCTCTCAATGCTGTATACCACGTCGGTTTTTTCACTCACCCCAGCACTGAGCACTCGAGATTTTCTCATTTTGTGTAGGCAGCGGATGGAGGCTTGGAGAACAAGTGGATCATGGATTCCGGTTTTTCGCGCCACATTACCGGGAATACATCATGGTCCTCCAGCTTCACCTCAACTCAGCAACGTGAGTACATCATCTTCGGCAACAATCGAAGGAGTAGACTGAAAGGCAAATGTATGGTTAGAATTAATGAAAATTTCATTCTCAAAGATGTTGATTTGGTTGAGGATTTGGGATATAATTTTCTTTCGGTATCTCAGTTGCTTGACGAGGGCTTGGAAATGCATTTTAGACGCAATACTTCACAAGTTCTCGATTCTTCTAGCACTTTGGTTTGTAAGATTTCAAGAATAGGGAGGGTCTTTCGAGCTGATTTTTCTGAGTCTTTTGGTTCGACTGAGTACCCTAGGTCTAATCCGAGGATTTCCTAAGCTCAAGTTTGAGAAGAATCTTGTTTTTGCTTCTTGTCAACATGGAAAGATGGTAGCCGCCTCTCATTCACCAATCAATGTGGTGATGACAGAACAACCCAGAGAACTTCTCCATATGGACATGATAGGTCCTTCTCGGGTTAGTTCTTTAGGTGGCAAATGGTATATCCTTGTCGTTTCACTGTAGTTTTATCTTAGTGATGAGTGATTGACAAGTTTTCTAGATTTAATGGTTTGGACTTATGATGGCTTGTTGTGTTCACCGAAGGGATCAGTGTGCATTGAGATATGTGTTTGTGTGGAGATTCGTGTTTTGCTTGTCTCATTGTGTGTAGGGTTGAGATGCGAGTCAACTATCAATGAGAGGTGATCAGGGTCAAGCGGGGAGCTTGATGCCAAACAATCAAGGATGCCAGGTGAACTTAAGGAAGATCTTAGGCGTACATGTGGATATGAAGCATGACATGGATGGACAGATGATCAAGACATTGTGTTGACCAAGTCAGCGAAAGGGAGACTAGTGCAGGTGACAAGGTGGCTAGATGGATCGAGAGCGGGAGAGACTTACTAACAGTCGAGTTTGCGGATTGGTGACACGTGTCGGTGATCTGGAGGGCTTTGTCGGTTTCAGCTGAAAACCATAAGATTGAGATCGAAGCGTCCTGAAGAGAAGGCGTAGTCGCTACGAAAGCTTTGAATCGAGACAAATTACCTTTAGATTGGATTTTACTTTTTTAGCCTTGTGGGCCTTTGAGTCTGTAAAAAACCCTTGAGGTATTTGTGCCTTTTCCTATTTTTGAATTTCCTATAAAAGGCCACCTAGTCCTAGGGCATCTATCAACTCTTTCAATTGAAAAAAAATCTGAGTTCCTTTATCCAGAAATATCTCCTCTGTTCTTTCGTTTTCTCCACCACTGGAAATTTCTTGGGCGTTCATGTGATCTTGTGTTGGTTTTCTGAGGGAAATATTGTGTTCAGTTTTTTGAGGGATTACTGTTCATCTAGCCGGCGCTAGTTTTCTCTCTCGCTCGGTGTAGTGGTAGAGTTCTCTTAGCGCGCAGGCGTGAGTGCGCGGGGATGGCGCAAGGCAGAACGGTTGCGCAGTGTAGCAGCTGGCAGCACTTGAGGCCAGAGGAAGCCTGGCTAGGAGCGGCAAAGCGGTGGCGGCGTGTGGCATGCTATTCGCGAGGAAGGAGCAGAATGAGTTTGTATCTTTGTAGAAAGTAATATTATTTTGTGCATTTCATGTATTTTTAGATGACTATCTTGTGTTTGTGAAATGTTGTTGATTTATTTGTTTTGATCTAAGAGTCCTCTTTAATTTTCCATGTGTGCTTTGTGCGGGTGTCTTTTCAATTAGAACATTGATCTCTCAGACTGTTGCATCATATTATATCTGATAGGAGAGTGATAGCACTAGCTTTATCTAGGATTTCACTGTGTTAATTCATTTGCTTACATTTGTTCCTTTAGAAGTGTGTTGGGTGTTTAGAAAAGGCCATCAATTCAAAAGAATTTTTTGAGGCACCTATTCACCCCCCTCTAGTCGCCCGTTTCGGTCCTACACATTCATCGTATTTAATTCAACTCATCCTTTTTTTCTAGTCGAATCAATGCCATTCGTTGATCGTGACTTGAGTCAATCTACTATTGTCTCAACTCAAGTTCAATCATTCTATTTCATTCTGTTGATAGCAAAAAATGGCATTAATGGTCGAAATTGTCAAAATATCAATTTTTGGTAATTTGGGCTGAAAATATGCCTTTCTTGGCACAGGCTAGTCCAACCGTCCATAGTAGGCCCGGTCAGACCATCCCAAGTCTTAAAATTAGAGATAGAGTTGGATATCATTCAACACAGCTCAATACTTCAAAACCCTAGTTTTTAATTGCACTTTTATTTTAATCTACCTTCCTTGCCCTAGGATTAGATGTAACGTTCATCTTCATGGGTTTTCGCAGAAAGCCTTCCATGCGTCACGTCGTAACTATGGTAATCCTTGTTGATTCGCCTGTGAATCATCTGTGTAATCCACGTAATAGATTTTTTATTGTTTTATCGATTTTCTTGCCCCCCTCACATTGTCGGTCTGACCGGAGGTCCTTCGCCGATCCGACCGACCCCCTTTGCTGCAGATTGAAATCGACTTCGGCTTGGCCAGTTTAATTATTATTTCAACACTTCAGCTAATTGAACATTATTCTTAGATATTCGTTTGATTGCCTGGCAACTCCGTTTTCCTTACCACTGTTTAAGGGTCATTGGAACGCGACGTCGGCGTCTCGTGACATTTTAGGGTTTATCCTTGAAACAACTGCATACTTTTGGATCACCGAACTGACGCCAGTGTGTGGGCGCGTTTTCGTGTCAACACATTCTATCTAAGTGAGTGTGTTGATCACATATCGACCGTCTCATTTAATCCGAATGAATAATCTCACAGTTGTTTCTTTTCTTTTTAGAGTTCTCTCATTTCATGTGAATGAATCGAGACTTATAAAATTCATATCATTTTCGTTTGAAATCCAAATTGGTCCATTCAACTTCCTAAGTTTATCTAGATTCATGTTCTACTTGAATGTGTACTTGGACCATATCGCTCGTACACCATTCAAGGTCATCTCATCCTATTTCAGAGGAATTTCACAAGAAATGCCTTATCATTTCATGTGATCTTATAAATTTAATATCTTTCCCATCCTATCTTTGATCCAGTTCATTCAAGTTTCACAATCCTCCCTAATCAATACTTTAACTAATAATAATATTTCATTGTCTTGTTTATTTGTTTTTCTTAGAGTTTTTGTCTTGTTTTACATGCCAATCCTTGTGCTCCTAATGAATTGAAGGACTTTGCAGAAGGCCCGGAAGTCTTCATTTAAGAGTTAAAAGGTTTTCCAGAAGCGCAAGAGACAAGTCACATCCCCTCCCATGAACATGTCGAACTCATGTTTTCAAATTATTAAATGCTATAACCCATATGATTAATTGCATTAGTCCAATTAAAACATTTAGTTTATATTTATTAGATCCATTGTCCTTGATGTGTAACCCAAGTCATGCTTTTGATCCATTTTCCCTTGTCACCTTAAAATATACTACAATATTAGTTAGTTCCCTAGTATTAGCACACTTGCTTAGTTATGCTAAAGATAAGTCATAGACTAGATTGGATATTTTATTCTCTTTTATATTTACCTAGATATGTCTCATCTCATGATATTATAAAATGATAGAAGCAAATTTGGAAAATGATTAAGTTAATAGCATGGTGGGTTCCGGGTGCAGCCGAGTGCATTGGTTGATAGCACCTGGGGAGCTATAAGGACCGGTCTTCGAAATCTGTTGTAAAGCATTTCCGTAAAACCATAAGTCTAGTGGGTAAAACATAACCTGACGTATAGGTTGTCTCAGCATGTTGCACCGAGCGGAGGATCAGAAGAGTCAAGAAGAAAGGATGCATAGATCCCTTTTATTGACTAGATGTGAAGGCACAAAAGGGGTCTTATGTTTTCAATGTGTTGGAACATCGGCGAGACCTAGTGTGTTTGTTCTCGTGTTGAGGCGGTTTATATTAAGGATTTTGGAAGGATTTTAGTGATTGCAAGTTGATTTCTTACCTTGTGGGTAAATTTGTACACCTCTGATCAGAGTATAATCTTCTCAAAAAGTCGTGCCTATGGTTATGGGCAAGCTAAGTGATGTTCTCCGCAGTTAGTTGAATAATCTAAGTGTGAATGATTAATGGCTAATGTTGGTTTGTTGTGTGAGTGAGCATAGGTGTGCTACTCAAGGTAAGTGATAACATTTACAACCTTTACTTCTGTTAATTAAACTTGGTCACCATAATTTCTTAATTACAAAAATGTGCTTTTATGCAAAACAAGCCATTTGTTTAACCTTAGTATTATCCTTGCATTATGTTGCATTCAGTGGTTTGTTGAGTACGTTTTGTACTCACCACTATTGATAAAAACCCCAAATGTTGAGTTCTATGAAGACGAAGGCCTAGAGTAGCTGTCACAATCAAGGAGCGAGTCTTGGAGCAAGATATTCATCAGTCTTTTGTTATTTTATCTTCAGTGTAATAATATAGCCTTAGACTGCAAATTGGTTGACGCGAGACATTTTTCGTGTGATGAACATTTTTTAAGTTCATTTCCTGTGGAATTTCATTAAACTCGAAATCAGTAGATTTCGGGCATTATACTAAGATACCCGATCTACCCTAAGCGCTACAATGGCGAGAAGCCTCACTCACTGAACTTACTACCTCGTTAGACTCGACACAATGGCAAGTTCCTCCAACTCCATGCTCGAAGGTACTCTAATCATTCCTTTTCTCTCTGTTAGCCTATGGCTCATGAGAAAATTGGTTATTTGCCACTCTCAATATTGCACTTCGCAAAATTGTCACTCTCAAGAATCACTTCGTAAAATTTCCACTCCCAACATTGCTTATTTGTTTTTTCTGTCATTTTCTTCTTTTCAGCATTTCTGAAATTCATTTTATATTTTTGCTACCAAGAAATGACTATTTTGCCCCTTTAGTCTTGTATTCTCATCTCATCCACGGGGTGCAGCATGGAGGGTGGCGGGGTGCCACAGTGCAAGGGTAGTTCATGTTGTGGACTAGTTGCCCATCCACCGTGAAGAACACCTTCCACTTCGCCGACTCAAAGCCATAGCCTACCACCTTGTTGTCAAGCCCCGATTTCACCAAACCGGGACTTTATTGAATTTCCTAAGAAAAACAATAAATACAAGATGTTCATCACACGACCTCGTACATATGTCAAGCATTCGTGGCTCGCATACCACATTTTTACACAAAGGTTAAGATAAAATAAACTACGAAAATAACAAACTCGATGAACATCTTCTTCAGGATCGCTTCCTTGACTGGGTCACTACTCTAGACCTTTGTCTTCATAGAACTCGTCGTCTAAAAGATTTTGTCAATGGGTATGAGTACAAAAGTACTCAACAAGCCACCGGGAATGCAATTGTAATACAGAGTAATAACAAAGGAGGAATAGTGGTTTAAAGTGCGGAAAAGTACATTTGTATTTTGTAGCATTTAATGTAGTTAGGTTTAATTGTACAGAATAATAAACATGAGTAATGCAACATCATCTAACTCGAGGAGTACAGTCAGCCCTCCTCGCTCAAAAGTCCTTACATGCCAATTCATTATGCAACACTCATAATTGTAAACTAACTGTGAGATGTCACGCAACCCACCCTTGACTATGGGCTCGGCTTTTTGAAAAGATTTAAGCTCTGATCATAGGTGTACTACTGTCCCCACAAGGCACTCATCCCTGCACACCGCAGTATGTTTAGATGACCCAAGTAATAGAAACTCGTGCCAAAAACTTTAGCATGAGACGCCCCAATTCGATAACACCCGCTCTAGGTTTCGCCGGTGTGCTAGCGCACTGGACAACATCACACCCCCTTTTGCGGATCATCGGTACAAGTCACCCGCAGGTGCTACTTGACCCATCTCCAAGTGGTGCCTCAAGTTGAAACGCCTCATACCTCTAGTTAGGACTTACCCATTAGACTTATGGTTAGTACGGAAGTGCTTTGCAACAGATCCTGTAGACCAGTCCTTATAGTGCCCCGGGTGTGACTGACCAATGCCCTCGCTTGCACCCGAAACCCACCATGCTAACATACTTAACCAAAACTTCATGGTTATCAGAATACCAGGGGTGATAGAAATAACCGGGAAATCATATAATAGAATCCAAATCTCTATGACTCGTTTTAATCCTATAGCGGTTGTGTCGATACATTGGACACTATCTAATAATAATACTATTATGTTGATAAGGAGTTTTTGGCTCAATAGCATGGCGTGGGTTTGCACTTCAAGGTCGAGATCTAAATAAATATAATATAAAGCTTTCAATTTGACTAATGCATTTATAACCTATGGGTTTTAGCGATATTTTAAGAAAACTAGGTTCAACATGCTCAAAAATTTAGTGTGGTGACTTGCTTGGATCAGTGAATGGAGATGGAGGAACCTCGGGAAATTAGTCCAGCTCCTTAACGACGTCGTAATCTTTGAGGTACGCAAAACGAGAATAATAAACAATTGAGAGAAACAATAAAACAAACAGTACAAGCATTTTAATTAAGTTGGTTAAAGTTTGTAGAGAATGTAAGGAGGGGTTTGTATGGAATTGAAATGGTGAATTTTTTGGGGGGTAAAAATGGAGAAGGCAAGGATTTTCAAAGTTTAAGAATAACTTTGTTGGTTTTATTTTGAATAAGAAAGAGTTCACACCTATCCATTAAATTGGTTAAAATGTAGAAGAAAAGAAGATAAATGTTCTGAAATTTTAAATGGTAAATTTTAGAGTTAATTTCGATGAGTTTAAAATTTGAAGCTTGAAATGATTACTCTAAAATTTTATTTAAATTATAAATATAAAATTTTATTATAAACATATAAATTTTATTGGATGAATGGGAAGAGAATAAAATGATAAACTTTCTGAAATTTGAATGGTGAAATTTGGAGTTAATTTGAATAAGATATGAATTTTTGAAGTTTAAAATGATTTCTGAATTTATTTTAAACCTTTAAACAGACTCCAGTCCACGGTGAGCCAGGCCTACCGTGAACCCGAGTACTATGCGTGTGAACCAGGTGAACCAGGGTCGTCGGATCGCGATCGGACGTGCGCGGGTGATGTGGGGGCATTAATTGAAATTGGACGGCCGCGATTAAATCCTAGCAAAACGGTGTCGATGGAGGGATTAGATTGAAGGGGGGTTTAAGTGGTGATGGATGGCCTGGATGGCACGATACCGGTCAGCGGCTGGTCAAACAAATCTGGGCGCTTGGCTCCGGGTTCTGATCTCGACCGTTGGCTCGGGATCGAGTGGCGCAGACGTGATCCGGTACGGCACAACGACAACAGGCATGAAGGCCTTCGTCTGCGGTGACGGCGGTGGCTTAGGGCCCGAGTTAGATACAAAAATGGAATAAGAATAGCACGAGGGTGAGTTTGGTACCAGATTTGAGGGTCGAGCACGGCTGGTTGAGGCCGGCGACGAGCAAGGGTGGCGAGGTGGCTTCAGGTTGATGGCGACAGTGGTGTTCCGACGGTCCTCAGCCTAATCGGAGTGGATGCCGGGGAAGAGCATGCATCGGGGATCACATAGGGGGCGACGGCGAGGCAGACGGCAGTCTCCTGCGATGGTGAGCGGCGGCTGGAGCGGAAATAGGGGAGCGACGCTAAATTTCCTTGCGGTCGCTCGGAATTGGCGAAAACTTTCTGAAATTTGAATGGTGAAATTTGGAGTTAATTTGAAGAAAATATGAATTTTTGATGTTTAAAACAATTTCTAAATTTATTTTAAACCTTTAAACAAACTCTGGTCCACGGTGAGCCAGGTCTACCGTGAACCCGGGTACTATGCGCATGAACCGGGTGAACTAGGGCCGTCAGATCGCGATGGGACACGCGTGGGCGATGCGGGGGCGTTAATTGAAATTGGACGGCCATGATTAAATCCTAGCGAAACGGTATCGATGGAGGGCTCAGATTGAAGCGGAAGTTTTAAGTGGTGATGGATGGTCTGGATGGCACGATACTGGTCAATTGCCAGTCAAATAGATCCGGGCACTTGGCTCCAGGTTCTGATCTCGGCTGTTGGCTCGGGATCGAGTGGCGCAAACGCGATCCGGCACGGCACGGTGACAATAGGTGCGAAGGCCTTCATCTCCGGCGACGGCAAGATGCGGCGATGAGCACAGCGGCGACGACGGTGTCCTAGGGCTCGAGTTAGATACAGAAATGGAATAAGAATAGCACGGGGGTGAGTTTGGTACTGGATTTGAGGGTCAGGCACATCTGGTCGAGGACAGAGACTAGCAAGGGCGGCGAGGTGGCTTCGAGTTGACGGTGACAGTGGTGTTACGATGGTCCTCGGCACAATCAGAGTGGATGTCGGGGAAGAGCATGCATCGGGGATCATAGAGGGGGCGACGACGAGCGGTGGCTAGAGCGAAAATAGGGCGGCGACGCTAAATTTCCTTGCGGGCGCTCGAAATTGGCGAAAACGGAGGGCTCTTAGGATGCCTGGAATGCTGTGGACGCTGGGGCTTTATAGGGGTCGTCGGCGGGGTCAATGAAGGGCGTAATCGGGGAAAACCGAGGAGTAATTCCCTATTAATGTTGGCGAGCTAGCGTGCAAGGCGATCGGGTGAACTCGGACGCGATCGGGCGGGGGAGCAGAGGGAAAAGGTTCTGTGGAGATGGGGGAGTCGAGTTATGGCATCAATTTCATTGATGGCGGTCGGCGGTGGTGGAATCCGGTGGCGGAATCTGGTGGCTAGGGTTTCGGCCAGCGTTGGGGGGGGGAGAGATTAGGGGGGCGATCTTCGTGGGGAAGACGCACCTGACGGGTGGGAACGGCTGTCAGCGAGCGCGGGTGGGAGCGAACTAAGTGGGTGGTGCCGACAGGTGGGCCCGAGCGACAGCGAGAGGGGACGGGGCGCAGGCGCGGGGCACGGGGCTCGGCGCCGATAGGCGGGCCTAGGGTGGTAGTGAGCGAAGAGAGAGGGCGTGCATGGGAGAGGAGAGGGGACTAACAGGTGGGGGCCGGGTGTTAGTGAGCACATGTGCGGGTTGGCCCGGGCTTGAGAGATAAAGGAGGGACGTGGTCCACTGGGATTAAAATTGTTTTTTGCATAAAAATAATTACTGAAATTCATTTATAAAATATGAGCTTTCAGCGAGGGGTATAAAAATTTGTAAAAATCCACAAAAGTATATTTTGGTCTCATGAATCTAACATAATTTTCTTAGCTCAAAATTTGAACTATTTCTTCATGTTTTTATTCATTTCGACATTTTCAGTTTATTCAAAAATCAAAAATAATCCCTTTCCTGTAAAAATAAATTTTCTCAAAGTTTTTAGTTAGATGCCTCTTTTGGTTCAAACCTAATTAATTGACTTCAGTCAAATAAAAATTTTGATTAATTTATTTTTTTCTTAAGGTTTTCCAATCAATTCAACCATTTTATTATCCAAACTCAATGTATTCATTTAAAAATTGTATTTTCTCCAATTTATTTAATTTAGAAAATTTAGGGTGTTACACATGTGCATGTCTGACTCCTACACCAGCTTTGTCGCTACAAGAATTTTTTTGGATGGTCTTCACGGTCAAAAGTAAGATTTTTTTGGAAGAACGGGCTAGAAAAGGCCAAGAATTTTTGGAAACGAGAGATGGTTGTTATCGTCGATAAACTGCATCGTTGGAGTGGAAGTCGAGGGATGACGCGTATGTTCCAACCAAGCGGTCAACGACGGCCGTGACGGGGTGGCTGGCGTGGTGGTATGTCGGTTGGGGTGGTGCGGGGTGCCGCAGTGCAAGGAGTAGCAGCACGAAAGTGGTGGGTCGGTGGTGTGCTATGGAATCTGCTATGTGAGAGACAACAAAAATACTGAAACGAATTTCAGAAATACTGAAAATAAAAAATGGCAGCAAAAACAAAGAGACAATGTTAGGAGTGGCATGTTTACGAAGTGAATTTTGAGAATGGCAATTTTTCGAAGCATGGTATTGGGAGTGACAAATAAATAATTTTCTCATGGCTCACACTATGGTGGTGTTTGGTTTACTCAAGGTAACGTAAATCGTAATGAAATTAATTACAGTGTCAAGTTATAACAATGTATCAGATTACTAGATTTGTTTGGTTAACAAATGTAATGTATTTTGTTTATATTACAGTGTTTGGTTGATAAGTATAATGTATTCCGATAACGTAATCTGATACCAGTGTTGACACTGAAACCTAACGGTTAAAGCACCAAACGCATTGACATCGATCCGACGATCCAAAAGCGTGCAGATACTTAGGAACAACCCTTAGCGTAACACAACATCGACGTCATGTTCCGACGACCCTTAAACAGTGGTAAGAGATTAACGGAGTCACCAGGCAATCAAAAAATATCAATTAAAATTATTCAATTAACCGATGTGTGAGAAACAAGTAATTAAACTGGCCAAAACAGGGCCGGTTCAACCGAAGAGGACCTGGCGGTTAGACCGGCCAAGATGGGCCGGTCGGACCGACACTATACCGCCGATCGGGCCGGCGGTGTGGAGGGTTGTCCGAAGGGGGGCTCTTGCGTAATCTGTGATGTATGACCAAAGGGGTCTCCGGCCTTCGATCGGTCGGACTAAAGGTTAACCTCCGGTCAGACTGGACAGTGGTCGAAGGGAGGGTGCGAAGGGTACTACGATGTCGGTGCGAGGCGTTCCCAAAGCCTGGTGTGAATCTCGGTCAGACCGGTAGTATGCCGCCGATCAGACTGTTGCGTGCTGGCACGTCAGATGACAGCACAGCATGGGCCGATCAGACCGAGGTGTCGCCTCTGGTCAGACCGACGACCTCTGGAATTTGGTCTCCGAGGTTCCAGCGACCGTCCTACCATGTGTAATTTGCAACCAAAGTTCTTGGCGAAGAAGATGAGGTGAAAACACTACAAGAACTTCAAAAAATCAAAGGCAATTCGGCCAAGAGACCGAATCACCTATAAAACCAATAAAACGATAGAAATCCGTTACGTGGATGAAACGGACGATTCACGAGCGAATTGACAAGGACTTACCATGATTACGACGCGGTGGATGGAGAGCTTCCAGTGCAAACTCACAAAGATGTACGTTAAAGCTAATCCTAGGACAAGGAAAGTAGATTGAAATAAAAGTGCGATTCAAAACTAGGGTTTTGAGTTGATCTGTGGAGATACCCTTGAATTGGCCTTGTCCCTATATTTACAGGGGGTGGTCTTGGTGTTTTGTGGACTCTAATTCGACTAGGAGTCAGTCAAAATTGGTTAAGATTGGATTAGAGATAAAACAACTCGAAAACAAATTTTTCCCTTCAGACTCGGGTTGGGCCGGTCTGACCGGGACTGTATGGCTGGTCTGACCGGGCCTACATGGCCGGTTAGACCGGCCTATGCCAGGAAACAACATATTTTTGGCCCAAATTACCAAAATTGATTTTTTTTGACAATTTTGACCATTAATGCCATTTTTTGCTATCAACAACCAAATTGGTTAGAGTGTAATGAGTTGATTACTAGATTACGTGGTACCTAATATCAGCACATTTACACCAAACAAAATCTAATGTAATTAGGTGGTGTTTGGTTTGCTCAAGGTAACGTAAATAGTAATGGAATTAATTACAGTGTCAAGTGATAACAATGTATTAGATTATATGATTTGTTTGGTTAACAAATGTAATGTATTTTGTTTACATTATAGTGTTTGATTAATAAGTATAATGTATTCTGGTAACATAATCTAATACCAGACTGGTTAGAGTGTAATGGGTTGATTACTAGGTTGTAATCTGATTATGTGGTATCTAATACCAGCACATTCAAACCAAACAAAATCTAACGTAATTAGTTTACACCGTAAACAGATAACACTTAAAATAAACTCAACCAAACGCCTTCTTAGTATATACCGTAAACAGATAACACTTAAAATAAACCCGACCAAATGCCTTCTATGTCTAATCCCTAAGCACTCCCGTCTAGACTTAACCTAGAAGATCCTCTATGTGTTTTCTATCAAAATTGTATAATTGTGATTTAATAACCTATGTAAAATTTGTATCTCAACAACTTTTATTTTGTATTTCAAAAATTTTTGGCTTTGAATATAGATTGTGGTTTAAGTTACTAGATTCAACTTTTAATTTTATTAGATAAGAAGTAGGTTAAAATATCCAAACCAAACACACACCACCACATAATAAGTTGATATGCCAAGAGACACATTTCCAATTTCCAGTTGTATGCCTACGGTGCACATGCATAATGATATTTACATATAGAAGTATCATCTGTAATATAAAAATTAAAATTAGAGCCTAAGGTTTTGAATTGAATTATAGTTTTTTGTAATGCATGCATTTTACATGATTTTACATCAATTAAGTTAAATTTATCTAAAAACCTAAAATTTTGATGAGGGAATCACCTCACTTAGATGTGCTCACAAATATATCTATGAATATTCAGTGCAATCTGAAAATAAAATACTTGCAGATATTTAATCGGACACAGAATAATCAAAATAACTAACAACAATTTCACTGGTATCGAGGAAGATTACTATTCTTGTGTCTCAGTCGAATCCTGCTACTTCTGCAAGCTTTGCCTCGCATTCAGCAGCACTGCGTCGAGTGAAACGCCGCAACTGCTCTTCTCCCTCGCGCTGCCCTCAGAGTCCGTATGTCGCCTACACGCCGTCCGCTGCTTCGGCGCAGAAAACCACCAGGCACAAGACTAGTGCACGCAACTCTGGTCCCTTCCGCGTGCACTCATCCCCGGATAGAGAAGACCGGCAGGCGCACGGTCTGCTCCCCACCCGATGCACAGCACAGGCACCGTGAGCGCCGCCTCTCCCCACGCACTGCGTCGACTATTGCATGGCTCCGCACTGTGCTCTGCTCCTGTCAGTGCACCGTCGCCTTAGCCCAAACACCAAGACGCCGCCACCACAAACCGGAATAGGAGATTCCACAAAAAAACTGATGCACAAAATCTTTATCAAGTAAACCGGCTAGGAAATCTCACAGAGTTAAAGACCAGCAAACAGTGGAAAGAAAGGAAATTTCTGGATGAAAGATAAAGTGAACTCAGATTTTTTCAATTGGAAGAGTTCGTGAAACCCTAGGGTCTAGGTAGCCTTTTATAGGCAATTCAAAAAGAGGAAAAGTCACAAATACTCCTAGGGTTTTTTACAGACTCAAGGCCCATAAGGCTAAAAATATAAAATCCTATGTAAAGGTAGTTTGTACCGATTCGAAGCTTTCATAGCGACTACGGCTTCTCTTTAGGACGCTTGGATCTCGATCCGATGGTTTTAAGCTAAAACTGACAAAGCGCTCTAAATCACCGACACGTGTCACCAATCGGCAAACTTGACTACTAGCAAGTCTCTCCTGCTCTCGATCCCTCGAGCCGCCTTGTCACTTGCACTGGCCTCCCTTTCGCTGACTTGGTCAACACACTGTCTCGATCATCCATCCGTCCATGTCTTGCTCTATCTACATGTGTACGCCTGAGATCGTCCTCAACTTCACTTGGCATCCTAGACCGTCTGGCATCAAGCTCCCCGCTTGACCCCAATCATCTGTCGTTGATAGTTGACTCGCATCTCAACCTTGCACAACATGAGACAAGCAAAACACAAATCTCCAGGCAAAAACACACACTGATCCCATCGGTGAACACACACAGGCAAACACACACCCAAATCCTAAATCAAGCAAACTTGTCAATCACTCATCACAAAGATAAAACCACAGTGCAAACCCCACTTGGTTGCTCAATCTCCCCCTTGATGAGTGCATTGACAACTCCAATAAAAACACAGATGAGTGTTGAAAGTTAAGCCCACAAGTGACCATAAAAACTCAGAAAAAAATCAAAAACATGTCACTTGATTTGAAAATTCTCCCCCTTAACAAAAGATCCTCCCCTTCGACGGAAGCAAGATACTATTTCTCCCCCTTTGGCAATTCAGGCATCAAGGTGATAAAAATGATGCAAAGAGAAGTACGAGGGTGAGTGTATATGCAAGCTTCTGAAACAAGATTAGTAGCACTTATAGTACAAAACAAGCATTTGCTTTGAATATTTCTAAAAGTATTGCATGATAAGCTCATATGAATCATATCCAAAGACAATCAAGAGCAAGCATTTTCAGGTTTTAGCAAACAAAAGCATCTCCACTCAGACTAGCATACTAGACATGGTAAAGCATGGAATGCAAAAGCTAGCAAATACTACCTAGACATGCTGTTGGCGCAAATGTTACGCCAACAGGTTCTCTGAAATCAAGAACGGACAAACAGGGAGTTCGTGTTTTAGGACTACTTTGAGCCTCCGTAATGGATAATAGCTCAAGTGGTCCGAATGTGTGTAGATGAATAACTTGTTCTGGATCCCCCTTTACAAGGTACAATGGGGGGTATTTATAGGGGAAAAAGCATAAGGAAAAGACCTATTTACCCCTAGATTACAACCAACATAGTGGAAACTATTCGGTACTATAAACAAGGTTATACGTGGTAAAGTACTGCAAGGTAGATGGATAAGCTGGACATCCAATCAATCATGTCCTAAGGCTTTGAGGCCTCCATCTTCCCTTCGGGGGGCTCTCCGGAGCTTCGCACCATTACACCCTTTGGCGTGGCGATGCATGCTTCAAACAACAGTTCACCAGCTTCGGAGTCCTCATCATCCTTTGAAGGATTAATCTTTAAGTCCTGGAAATGGAGTAATTTCCCCCAACAGTAGCCCCTCGAATACGCCTCTCTGTAACTGACCTATTTAGAAAGAAGGCAGTATACAGAAGGAACATTTCTATTTTCTGAGGCTTAAAGAGGTTTTGGGCATGCTGTGACTTAGCCGAGTACTTCGAGTCCAGCGTGTTCGAACCCCCCTTCGGGTGCTTGATGCAGTAGGAATGCACGTTGGGAAGAGAATGGTCTCGGAGTGCGAACGTCGTGGAGCGCCGTTAAATGTAGCCGTTACAGCACAAGTAGCCGTTACACTCTGCAAAAAAGGTAACGGTCGATTTTTACAGCGGTTGTACGCCGTTCCAATTACCGGACCCACTTGTCGGTGACGGAAATCAAACCTGCAGTGTGAAACCAATCGAAGAGTAGTACTGGACACACGGTTATAAAAGGGAAAGATAGGAGTTAACCGAAATTTTTTACCGCATTCATCACCTGCGATTCACCTTTCCCCCAATCTTCCAAATTCTTGAGCACTCGAGCGATATGGCGAGAACTAGCCACACTACTCCGGCAGCGGCCAACACTCTGGCGCAGAGGCAGGCGTGGGCTGCATCGGCAGCAGCGGCAATGGCGGGGACTCCGAGCGGTGCTTGGCCCAAGAATCCTCGGGCACTCCGTCCGCCCTCCAAGAAGAAGATTTCCCAGAGCTTCATCATCGGCCAATCCGCGAGCACCGCCGAATCCATAGAAGAAGCCGTAGATGGAAAGCTGGGCGCTGGGCTGAGGACTCGGGTCCCCGGCTCGGAATCAACCCCAAGGCCCTGAAGCAGAGAAGTGGTGGTCTTCGAAGCGTTCTTCGAAGCAGGCTTGGGGCTGCCGGCAGTAGACTTCCTGGCGGAGGTACTGGACTTGTTCCACATAACTCTGCCTCAGCTGTCTCCCAATGCTATCGCCCGCTTAGCCATCTTCGAATGGGCGCTCCGGGCAGAGGGGTGCGAAGGACGCTCCGAGATCTTCACCGCGACCCACGAAGCCATATGCCAACCGAAGCCACAAGACGGGCCTGGGGACTCCAAGGTGACGATAGCCTTCGGCAGCGTCAATTTCTAACTTCGGAGGGAGCATGCCCTCCACTTCCCTGCAAAAGCTATAAACGACAGGTGGTACACAAACTGGATACTTCGGTGGTTTTATGCCGAAGTCGGAGAGGACTCCCCCCTTGCTGGTCCTCTCCAGGAGATCTGGTTTCGGAAGGAGGCGGACATCTCTCCGAACCCTAGCCTGCTCTCGACGAGGCTAGGGCTGCTCACTTCGGTGGCTCGTCGCATGAGCATGCGCGACCTGGCCGAGGAGTTCATCGCCCTTCGGATCCCTCCCCTCAGAGCCAACAGGCCGATCGTGTTCCCACAGGCCTCGGAGGGGGACCTCCGAAACTTAGGTAAACTTTACTCCCTGCAGCATCGTATTAGATGAAGAAATCAATTGTACTCATACTTTCATACCTTTTTCTTTCAGCGGCGCCTCTGGCATTGGCTCCGGAGGACATAGTTCGGGCCACCGAACGAGTTCTCGGAGCCCCTTCGGTGGTCGAGAGGCAAAGAAGGTTAGAGCTAGTGGGGAGCTGGGAGCGATCCAACAGAGTGTGGCGAGCTCTCGGAATGGAGCCCCCGAATCTTCTCGACTTCGCCCCGACCAGAGCGTTTATTCGTAAAAGGAAAGCCGCTGCCGAGCCCTCCAAGAAGGCCGGCAAGAAGCCGCTCCGGAAGAAGAAGGTAGCGAAGCACCCTTCGTAGTTGGTGCCTGCCTCATCTGCTTCGTCGCCAGGTGCGCAAAGCTCAGCCTCCGAAGAGGCAGAGGACTTCGACGGCCAGACAGCGGCGGTCTTCGAAGCCTACCTCCTGGACGACGAAGACATAGGGGAGGTCCCCCCTAGCGCCTCCGTCAGGGAGGTAGCAAGTGTGACTCCAACTGTTCCCCCTGCGCCCATCGTCGTGCAAGTGGAGTCAGATTCCCCTACTCCCAACTTGCCTGCACCCGAGGTGGTCTCGGCGGAGATCGTGGCTCCGACTGGAAATGTTGAGGGCAGGACCTCGGGGGATGACTTTGCCGACATCCTTCAGATGTACGAGGTCTTGGAGGATCCAGCAATCCTTCCCCATGAAGTTCCCGGAGGTTCTTTCCGAAGCTCCCCCTTTTTTAACTAATACCTGCCTGCTATCTGTGAAAACATGCTTATTAATTTTGTTATCGAAATAGGTACCTCTTCGGGTGTTGATGCTTTGGTGGCGTCCGAAGTCCCTGCGTCTTTGGAGGCTGCTATTCAAGCGGACCCTCCCGCGCCTCTGGAGGCCCCGAACTTGGCGACAGAGAATGTGTCTTTCGGGGCGGACGACGGGCTTGCCGGGACGGAGTTGGCGACGGAGGTCACTCCTGCAGTGGCAGCCTCGACCACCGAGGTTGCCTCTGCCACTGCGGTTCTGGCCGAAGGGGTGACTGCCGATGGCCGGAGTACTCCTGCTTCACCCTCCTTCGTACCGGGGAGGGGCAAGAGTATTTCTAGCCTCGGTCTTCTTCCTGGCCAGGCCGCGACCTCCGTTGGCAATTCGGAGGATGAGGCCGCAGCGGACGATGCTCAAGCTCTGTCTTGGCTTCCTCTGCTGGCTCCGTTCTTGGAGCACCGGAGTGGCATCCGGAAACTCATGGAGCCCCTGGTTGAGAGAAGCCAGGATATCACCAATTCAGAGTTGATCTCCGTCTTGAGCGAGGCCAGGGCTTCGTCACTCAACACGGCCCTCGAAAGGGCTGCCCTTCAAGTATGAAAAGACACCATAGCTACTTCGCATTAGTGATCATAAATACTTCAGTACTTACTTTGTTCTTTTTGCAGCAATTTGTCCTTGCTAGAGCAGCAGCGACTTCCAACGAGGTAGAAGTTAATCGACTTAAAAGGAAGGTCACTACCCTCCAGACGGCCCTTAACGACTCCACCGGGAGATCCCTCAGGCTGGAGGAAGAAGTCCTGGAGGAACGGAGGGCTAGGGCGGCGTCTGACGAAGCCCTCGATGCCCTTCGCTCGTCTGCCCAAGAGGTCGAGGCCGAGCGCGTCGTCATTCGAACGGAGGTTGACAGACTCCGCCAGGAGGCTGCTACCTCGAGTGCGCAGCTGGTGGAGCTCCAGGGGGCTCTTAGCCAGGCGATGGCCCTCAAGAGTTCTTTAATGCTCCGGGTGGCTGAAGTGGGTGCGACTGCTGCAGGCTTGGAAGCAGCGGAGAAGAAAAACTCTAGTACTGCGGATCGTACCTTGGAAGGCCTTCAGGGTACGCTGGAGTACTTCGGCACCATGTGCCCTTCGTCTTCTGCTGCGACCCACGAGCCCCTTGACCGGAAGCTGACGAGGATCCAGGTCGCTTCGTCATTGATGAAGAACTCCGGTATTCGGTACGGAGAGATCTCCGGACAGTGTGCTGGTATCGGGGTTCTTCGTCATCTTGAATCTCTTCGGATCCCCCTTGGCTCAGTCGGGGGTTCGCTTCCTGGAGGCTTCGCGGATGACGACTTGCTGCGGCCATCTTCGGAGGTGGCTTCGGCCTGGGAAGCCTTTCGGTCGACCTGGAAGACGGACCATAAGGTCGCAGCTAAGGCCTGGATTGACGAGGCCCGTCGGCAGAAGCAAGCGCAAACGAAGCCACCACTTCCTGCTTCGCCAGCCCCTTCGGTTCCTGCTCCGCCGACCGACCCGCATGTCTAGCCGCTTAGGGTTGCTATGTATATGAAGCCTTGTAAAACCTGTTTTTATTAATGAAAAAGTTATAAACGAGAACTTGTCTTGGGTGTTCTGCTCTTTTTTAGGTTTTGTCATGCCCTTCGAGTCCTGACCTCGAACTTCTGGAAATTACCGACGAGCTCCAAAAGGAGTGGGAAAACCTCGAGGGTTTGAGGCCTTACCGCCGCTCCCGCTTTTCTGTTCCTCACGGAGACGGAGGAGAGATCACCCTTGAAGTTCATTGGGACGTCTTAGCTTATATTAAAGAGGAAGAGAAGGTGGAGGAGTCATTGCCTCATCTCCGAAGAGTAATCTAAATGGTGTGAACCCCGTTGACCTGGTTTGAGTGGTTCGAATGGACCATAAGATTTTGGGGAGCTCTTCGACCCACAGCCCCTTGGCCAATCCAACAATTCGGTGATTCATCCCGGAAAGGATGTTCCCGTTGGCTCGCTCAACAGCTCCGTTGGACTGTGGATGTCGTACTACTGCGAAGCACAACTTAATGCCCAGTTCTTCACAAAATGTTTGGAAGGTGCCAGCTTCGAACTGGGTTCCATTATCCACCGTCAACTCTCTTGGAACTCCGAACCTGCATATGATATTCTGCCAGAAAAATCTTTGCACGTTCTTCGAGGTGATAGCTGTTAGTGGCTCTGCTTCAACCCATTTTGAGAAATATTTGATTGCCACCACCGCAAATTTCAAGCCTCCTTTTGCCACTGGGAAAGGGCCTATGAGGTCCATGCCCCATCTAGCCATTGGCCATACTGGGGCAATAACTTGAAGCTGAGCTGGCGGGCGATGGCTCCATCTGCCCATCCACTGGCAGCCTTGGCATGTTCGAACTAGTTCTTCCGCATCTCTTACTATTGTTGGCCAATAAAACCCTTGCCGAAGCGTCTTGCCTGTTAGCGCTCGAGGGGCTAAATGACCTCCACATAGTCCTTCGTGGATGTCTCGAAGTATGTCTTGACCTTCGGGTTGTGAGATGCATCGAAGTAGGGGTGAACACACTCCGGCCTTGTATAGCACTTCATCAACAAGCTTGTAATTTCGAGCTCTTGCTTGCAACCTTCGAGCTTCTGGGCCCTCAGGAGGGACCTTGCTACTTTGCAACATGCTTATTATCGGAGCCCGCGAATCTTTAGTTGGAATGCACATTACTTCTGTAGAGGGTATTTGATCAGCCGCTGGTTGCTCTAGTTCTTCGTAGAAAGCACCCTCCGGGAGGTCCACCGCCCCTACTGCAGCCTTTGCAAGAATATCTGCAAGTTGATTCTCTGCCCGAGGGATACTTCGGACTGTAAATCCTTTGAATGCTGCTTCGGCCTTGCGGATTTCTTCAAGGTATTGTGCGAGATGTGGATTTTTTGCTTGAAAACTTTTGTCAATATGCCCCGCGACGACTTGGGAATCTATCTTGATCACTATTTTGCAGCTCCGAGCGCTTTAGCCTTTCAGAGGCCTAGCAAGATTCCTTCATACTCGACAATGTTATTAGTGGTTCTGAAGTTGAGCCTTGCAGAATACATGGCCTTCTACCGTGATGGTGATATGATAACGGCCCCTGCTCCGGCACCTGATGCTTGATAAGCTCCGTCAGAGAATATTGTCCAAAAACCTTCGGAGGGTTCTTCCGGGGCCCAAATTGCAGATGGAGTCCATTCTGCTACGAAATCTGCTATAATTTGAGATTTAACAACTGTTCTCGCCGTGAAGGAGATTTCGAAGGGTGCCAGCTCGACCGCCCATTTTCCAATCCTGCCGGTGGAATCTTTGTTTCGGAGCATATCCCCAAGAGGATACGACGTAGGGACGATCAGGTTATGCGCCAAGAAATAATGCCTCAGCTTCCGCGAGGCCATTACTAGGGCATAATCAAACTTCTCGAGCTCGGAGTATCTGACTTTAGCTCCGGATAATGCCTCCGACACAAAATATACTGGGTTCTGGACTAGCTTTCCTTTAAGCTCGACTTCCCGGACCAGTACTGCGCTTACTGCTGAATTTGTTGCTGCAAGATAAAGGAGCAATGTTTCTTCTGGGAGAGGAACGGTCAAAATTGATAATCTTCCGAGGTATTCCTTTATATCATCGAAGCTCTTCTGGCACTCCGATGTCCATTGAAAGCTTTCGGACCCCTTTAGTGCTTTGAAAATTGGGAGGCTCCGCTCTGCTGACCTGGCCAGGAACCTGCTAAGAGCTGCGAGTCTCCCTGCTAACTTTTGAACCTGCTTCAAATTCCCTAGTGGAGCCATCCTTTGTAGTGCACTTATCTGTGTTGGGCTAGCTTCGATTCCCCTGCTCGAAACTAAGTACCCTAGCAGTTTTCCTGCTTGTGCTCCGAATATACATTTTTCCGGATTGAGGCGTACTCCACATGCTCGGAGGCTCTCAAATGTTTCAGCTAGATCTAGGCTATGCTGGTGCTTTTGAGCACTTTTTATTACAATATCATCCATATAGGCCTCGACATTTCGGCCTATCTGATGACCTAGAGCTTTAGCTATTAGACGAGAAAAGGTTGCTCCGGCATTCCGCAGCCCAAAAGGCATTCTTACATAACAAAATACTCCGGAAGGAGTTATAAAGCTTGTCTTGGCTTCGTCTTCGCGTTTTAGCCATACTTGATGATATCCGGAGTAAGCGTCGAGGAAACTTAGCAATTTGGACCCAGCTGTGGAATCTACCAACTGATCTATTCGGGGCATCGGGTAGGGGTCTCGCGGGCATGCTTTATTTAATGAAGTGAAGTCAATACACATGCGCCATTTGTTCGAGTCCTTCTTCCTTACAAAAACAGGGTTAGCCAACCACTCGGTATGGGCTACCTCCCTGATGATGCCAGCCCTTAACAATTTTTCTACTTCTGTCTTGGCGAGGCTTGCTCTTTCTGCTGACAGCTTGCGGAGCCCCTGGCGTACTGGCTTGGCCTTCGGGTTGACGAGCAGACTATGCTCGATGATGCTTCGATTGACCCCGGTGATGTCTTCGTCAGCCCAAGCAAATATGTCCAGATTTTTCCTGACAACTTCTTCTAACGAGGCAGCTATTTCCGGAGATAGCCCCTTGCCGAACTGCACCGGGTACTCTTTGCCATCTTCCGAAATTATTCTTGTCTCAACATCGCCTTCCGGGCTTGGCTTGAGCGAGGACCCCTTCGGAGGGTTCGAGGCCTCCGGCACTTCTTCGACGCTTTCCGTCACATTATGCACTTGCCGGGGGTCCAATGGCTGCCCATGGCCATACTCCGTCCTCCTGGCTACAGCTTGGTCTCCTGAAATAGTAAGCACTCCACCTTGCGTGGGCATTTTGAGACAAAGGTAATTATGGTGTGCTATAGCCCCGAACTGGTTCAACATCCCCCGGCCGAAGATAGCATTGTAAGCGTACGGGGTGTCAACCACATCGAAGATCACCTCTTCTACTCGGGCCAAAGGCCCCTCTCCGAAGGCAACCTCGAGGCCTATTTGGCCGAGGGCATCGAGAGGCGGTCCTGAGAACCCTTGAAGTGGCCGGGCTACTGGAAGTAGATGCTTCCGAGGTATGCACATCTGATCGAAGGCCTGGACAAAGAGTATGTCTGCGGAGCTCCCGCCATCTACCAAGATCCTTCGGACTTCTACTCCTGCTATATCAGCAAAGATGACCAATGGGTCAGCATGGGGGAACTTCACCCCCGCAGCATCACTGGCTGTGAACGAGATGGGCACACGGGACCATTCTGGCATCCCTTCGGCGAAACTCGAGGTCCCAATGTGTCTGACCTCGCGGACGTACTCGCGCCGCTGCCTCTTGGACATGCTTCCGAGGGTCCCCCCTCCGAAGATGGGCAGGACCACCCTCTTGTCGCGGTCTTGCGAGTCTTCTTGCTTTGGTGGTGGCATAATACTGGCCACCGGCAGTCGCATGGGGGCTTCGAGGGCACCGGTTCGGGCCACAAGTTGTACAGGCTCCGAGCGTGCCGATGGTGGGGCCCGATCCGAAGTACCCCGCCCGGTACTTCGCTCAAGGTAGTCGCCCCGAAGGGCAAACACTGCCTTGCAATCCTTCGTGTCATGGCTTCTATTGTCGCCATGTACGCAACAGAAAAAACTCTGGCGCCTGCCCGACATCCTTTCTTGAGGCTTCGGCGGCCCGACCTTGAAATTCTTTGCCTACTGGAAACTGGCAGGTGCCTTTGGAGCTGAAGGTGCAATGTTTAGCACCTCCGAACGGAAATGCTTCTTCCCCCGCTTGTACTCATTGAAGCGGTTATCTTGTGGAGGTTGCAGAGGAGCGGAGGCTTCAGGCTCCCTTTTGACTTCTCGGAGGGTGGGCAATGGCGCTTCAGCTCGCCGAAGACAGCCTTCCTCCGCCTTGGCATACTGTTCGAAGTATGCCATGAGCTGCGCCACAGACGTCACCGGCTTTCGATGAAGTTTGCTGAGGAGGTCGGGGTTCAGCACCCCTTCGCGGGCAGCATCAACTACCGAAGAGGTAGACAGGCCCTTGATCTGTGACTTGGTGTGGGCGAAGCGCGTGAAGTACTCCCGGAGGGTTTCTCCCACACGCTGCTTTACCTGGAACAAACTTCCTGTAGACATTGGGGCCACGAAGGTGCCTTGGAAGTTGCTCACAAATTTCTTCTTAAGCTGCTCCCAGGAACTGATCGATCCTGGCTTTAGGGACCAGAACCAGCGGAGTGCCACGCCTTCGAGAGCGAGGGGGAAGCATTTTGCCATGGTGCTTCGCACCCCTCCGCTCGCTTCTATTGCCAGGGCATAAGAGCGGGCGAACTCTCCAGGGTCTGACCCCTCGGAGTACTTGTGCAGCTTCGAGGCCTTGAATCTGGGGTCGAAAGGCACTCTCTGCAAATCCGAATGTAATGGAGACTCGTTATCGAAGGATGCATTCTCGGCTTCCTCCGGGACTTGGATAACTTCTGGGGGATTGTGGGTACCACCGTCTTGAGGCCCTCCTGGAGTTTCGGTGGAAGCTTGAGTGCGGAGGTGATCGGCGGCCTCTTGCCTCCACCTGGATACCTCCTCCTGAAGTCTGGCTAACTGCGTAGCCTCGGTTTCGAGAGGGCTTTCATCTTCGTCGGAGGGCACTTCTGGGTCCCGGCTAGCTGCGTAGTCGGTCTGAAGCACCGTAGGAGGAGCCAGAGGGCCCCGGGGCGCTCGACGCCCAGCAGTCTCGGCGGGAATCGCCGGATTAGCCGAGGGTCCGGCTCCATTGGTCCGAGGGGACCTTCGGAGAGGACCCGAAGCCTGACTTCGCTTCGGAGGCATAGCTAGCCGCGAAGAGGTCTTGGAGATGGAGGACTTCGAACGACTCGAGGGGTCGAGAGAAGGCCTTCGGGCTGCACTAAGAAGCCCTTAACTGAAGGGTGCGCGGAATCTTGAGACTCCGAGGCTCCCTCCGTAAGTGCTCTTTGAAGTGCAGTCAGCAGCAGAGAACAAGCTTTTAGAACTTGGTTCCCCACGGACGGCGCCAACTGTTGGCGCAAATGTTACGCCAACAGGTTCTCTGAAATCAAGAACGGACAAACAGGGAGTTCGTGTTTTAGGACTACTTTGAGCCTCCGTAATGGATAATAGCTCAAGTGGTCCGAATGTGTGTAGATGAATAACTTGTTCTGGATCCCCCTTTACAAGGTACAATGGGGGGTATTTATAGGGGAAAAAGCATAAGGAAAAGACCTATTTACCCCTAGATTACAACCGACATAGTGGAAACTATTCGGTACTATAAACAAGGTTATACATGGTAAAGTACTGCAAGGTAGATGGATAAGCTGGACATCCAATCAATCATGTCCTAAGGCTTCGAGGCCTCCATCTTCCCTTCGGGGGGCACTCCGGAGCTTCGCACCGTTACACCCTTTGGCGTGGTGACGCATGCTTCGAACAACAGTTCACCAGCTTCGGAGTCCTCATCATCCTTTGAAGGATTAATCTTTAAGTCCTGGAAATGGAGTAATTTCCCCCAACACATGCATAGTCAAATAACATGGAGCTTCAGCAAACTTGTAATTATGCAATATTTTCAAGCTTTTATTTCCTTCTTATTTATGATTTTAATGCCAGGGGTTATTTGCATGTCAACCTTCTGCTAACCGACTAAGCCAAGCCTAGGTCAAGCAAGGACCATCAAAAACTTAAAGCATTAGTCATGGCATACACTACAATGTCCAAGTTCATACCAATTAAAGTACTATGGTAAGCGGTCTAGAACAATACAGTGCGACAAAGCAAACTCACCTGGATCTTTTCAATATCATCATAAAAGGCATGGATATCCACTTCATGTGTTTTATCAATTTCTAGCAAATGATGCATGTATAAGATAGCAAAAGCATTCAGCCTACTCATGCTAGTTACCGGACTAAGCAATGATCATGTTTTAATTTTCAAAATTAAAAGGCATGCTCATGACAGATATCAGGCATATTCAACAGAGCTAAATCATCATGATTAAAGACAATAATTCAAAGGCATATCCATGTAAGTACATGTAAAAGCAGTTAATCATATGACAGAAGCTTATGCAATGACACACAACTCCCCTTCACAAGATATCATAAGGATGACAAACACCAAGCTCTCCTCTCAAAAATGCAAATCGAGAAGCATCGAGAGGCTTGGTAAAAATGTCAGCAAGTTGGTTCTGGGTATCAACATATCTCAATTCAATATCACCATTCTCATTGTGGTCTCTCAAAAAGTGATAACACACATCAATGTGTTTGGTTCTAGAGTTTTGAACTGGGTTGTTGGTTAAGCTAATGGCACTAGTGTTATCACAGAAAAGTGGAACACCCTTAAAATCCAACCCAAAATCCCGTAAAGTAGAAACCATCCACAAAATTTGTGAGCAACAGCTAGCAGCAGCTACATACTTAGCCTCAGCTGTAGACTGCACAACGCTAGACTATTTACGAGAAGACCAGCAAACAAGAGAGGAACCTAGAAAATGACAAGTACTAGAGGTACTTTTCCTATCAATTCTACACCCAGTAAAATTGGCATCAGAGAAACCTCGAAGGCATAAAGAAAATGATGCAGAATACCAAATGTCAAATTCAAGAGTGTGTTTTAGGTACCTCAGTATGTGTTTTACCGCTTGACGATGTGAAGCTTCCAGACCCTCAAGGGGAAGCTAGTATCAGCCCTAGTGTTGACTCTGCTAGACATCTGGAAAGACTTCCATGTCTACTGCGATGTCTCTCGTTTAAGATTAGGGTGTGTTCTCATGCAGGACGGGAAGGTTTTCATACGCCTCTCGACAATTGAGACCCCACGAGCTGAACTACCCCACGCATGACTTAGAATTGGTGATAGTTGTCCATGCGGTAAAGATATGGATGCATTATCTTGTCAGTAATAGATGTGAAGTTTTCACCGACCACAAGAGACTCAAGTACATCTTCACCCAGCCCGACCTAAAGCTCAAGCAAAGAAGATGGTTAGAGTTAATCAAGGATTATGACTTAGGCATCCACTACTATCCAGGCAAGGCAAACGTAGTGGCCGATGCTTTAAGTCAGAAAGGATATTGCAACACTGTCATGGTGCGAGATCAATCTCCTCAGTTGTACCAAGAAATGGAAAGGTTGAACCTAGGGATCACTACTAGGGAATACCTAGCCACGCTAGAGGCAAGGCCTGCCTTAATGGACCAAATCCATGAAGCGCAGAAAGAAGACCCTAACATCGCAGAGATCTAGAAGAATATGAGGAAGGGAAAATGTAACGGCCATATTTAATAAATCCGGATCTTTATTGAAACTCCATAGAAAATCAATAAAACAAGACGTTCATCACACGACCGCGTATATTACGACAAGCATTAATGGTTCGTAGACCATATTAGTACAAAAGTGATAAAGTGAAGAGAAACTAATAAAATAAGGGTCCTAGATGAATGCCTCCTTCCAGTCTCGCCTTGACTGGGTCACTACTCCAGACCTTCATCCTCCTCATAGTAGATGGGCTATGGTGGTGTAAGTCAATAGGGGTGAGTACAATTGTACTTAGCAAGCCACCGAATGCAAATATAATGCAGAGTAATAACAAGGAAGGTAGTAGCTAATTTTGCGGAAACGCATAATTTGTAAAGCAGTTAATGTGATCAAGTTATTAATACAGAAACATAAACATGTATATGCATCATCTTCTAACTTGAGGGGTACAGTCAGCCCACCCTCTCTCAACAGTCCTTACATGCCATGAGTAACACATCCATTCACACAATAGTAAACTAACTGCGAGAAGTCACACAACCCGCCCTTGACCGTGGGCTCGGCTTTTCGAAAAGATTTAAACTCTGATCAGAGTTAGAAGATGATGCATGTACTCATGTTTAATTTTTTGTACTAATAATCTGCTTACATTAAATGCTTTACAAATATGTTTTTCCACAAAAGTAGCCACTACCTTCCTTGTTATTACCTTGCATTATAATTGCATTCGGTGGCTTGCTGAGTACGATTGTACTCACCCCCGTTGACTTACACCACTAGAGGCAGTCTGCTACGAGGAGGGTGACAGTCTGGAGTAGCGACCCAGTCAAGGCACGAGACTAGAAGGAAACATTCATCTGGAGGATTTATTTTATTAGTTTCTCTTTTATTTAACTCTTTTGTAATAATATGGTTTAAAAAAATGATTGATTGGCGTATTGTATGCGGTCGTTTGATGAATGTCTTGTATTTATTGATTTTCTATGGAATTTCAATAAATTCCCGGTTTTATTAAAAAGGGGCATTACAAGATGGTATCAGAGCCGACTTTAATGTAGGAAGCCAAACAGACCTGACCCTAGGACTTATGTTAACCGTATTTTTTACAAACTACATACTACCTCGTCTTCCAGAGTTTTTACAAAAATTTCTCTCTTTTTGTAGATGCTGGTTCATACCATGAGTGGGACTCTCCGTGATGAGACTGGCTTCGTTCGCGAGCTCCGCATGCTCGTCAACTTCCTCGGATTCGAGCACGAGCCCACATTCCACGGGATCTTTCCCGATGTGAACGAGAGCTATTGCGAGGTCACAATCGTCATCTTCCCTTCCACCACACATCCCGCGTTCTACACCCACGGAGTCGGAGGACCTTCCTTCGTGGTGGCCAGCCAGCGCACCGCTCTCCAGGCCCTCTCCGAGCTGCGGTTGGTCTACGACGGCCAACTCCTCGACACCGCCTACCGCTTCATGCCCATGCGCACCCTTAGGAGTCATCGCAGCATATACGTCAGCGCATTCTCCCAGCGCAACTCCGCCATCGCCTGCACCATGCGACTCTGGGAGGCCATGGACAATCTTCACACATAGGCCATCCTCGACGCCGACAGCCAGAACGACACCATCGACTATTACCGTCACTCATCGGAAAGCTTGAACCGCGAGAATGCAGATATCTGCCACCAGGTTCAGCAGGGGCGCCACTTGGCCGCCGAGGTAGAAGAGTTGCGGCGTCAGAACGAGCTTCTGCGCCAGGGCGTCACCGACACCGCACAACTACGTCACTAGGTAGAGGAGCTACAGAAGGACCTAGAGGAGGTCGCTCCCCTTCCGCCTCGCAAGCGGAAGTCACTCTGGATCCCTTCGGCCAGGCCCAAGAGGATCTCCCGCAGTATCCCTCCCGCCGGGCCCTCTAGCTCCACCACCCCTGCACCGACCACCACCACCGAGCCGATGATTGATACCTCCCCTGAGCTGCCTTAGACGTAGTTTACGGTTGTTTGTTTTGATTGCTTTGATTGTATCACCACTCATGTTAGATATAAGGCATAAGTGAGGGCTAAAACAAGAAATTGGAATGTATCAGATTAAGTTCAAGACTTTTTGAAAATTGAGAAATAAAACTTAGTTTCATTCCCTCTAAAGATATGTGTCTTCTTTGGAAACCTCACTTCAGGATGACCAATACCCAAGGATCCGATGCCCCTCAGAACGGGGGTGACAACGGGAATCTGCCTCAATGGGGAGCGACGGGACAACGGCAGGCCCCAGTCGCCAACCACCCCACCTTGGTCGAGATGATGGCCAATCAGAATCAACTAATTGCTACGCTGCTAAACCAGCTGCTGCAGCAACAGAACCAGATGCAGGAGCAGCAAGCCTAGCTCTTTCATCTGCAGTAGCAGCAGCCATAGCCCCCACGACCAGCTACCCTGGCCCCGGCACCGTACTCCCAACTGTCGGAGTTCCTCCGTGTCCGGCCTCCCATCTTCTCGAGCACCACCAATCCAATGGAGTCTAGTGATTGGCTGAGAACCATAGGGAAGAAGTTGGATCTCCTGTCATGCTCTGAGCAGGAGAGAGTGGCATTCGCTGCTCACCAACTCTAGGGTCCCGCCACAGAGTGGTGGGACAATCTATGCGAGACCCTACTGGAGGGCCATGTCCATACTTGGGCAGAGTTCTCCGCCACTTTCTGTGCCGCCCACGTCCCCGATGGCATAATCACCCAGAAGCAGTAGGAGTTCTGAGATCTGCAACAAGGAAGCAGGTCCATTACTGAATACCTGCATGAGTTCGACTGGCTGGCCCGGTATGCTCTGGAAGAAGTCCGCATAGATACGACCAAGCAATCCAAGTTTCTCCGAGGGCTGAAGGATGAGCTTTCCCTTCAGCCGGTCTCCGGAGATTATGCCAACTTTAAGAAGTTGGTAAACAAGGCCATCATTAAGGATACCGAGCAGAACAAGGTCGACCTAAAGAAGAAGAGAATGATCGCCTTCCGCCAGAACCAGGGAATGGCGCAGAGGCCACGTTTCGCACCTCCCCCACCAGCGCCCCAATATCACCCGCGCCTTGTCTACCGGCCCACTCCACCCACCAAAAACCTAGGAGAAGGACACCCTCGCCCTGCTCTCGCCACCCCAGCTGCTCCACCCACCCCTGCAAAGAAAGCAGAGGTCTTGCGCGACAAGCATGGCAAGCCCATTATCTGCTTCAACTGCTGATAGGAAGGACACTACTCCCATCAGTGTCCCCGTCACAAGCGTCCGCAAGGAGTCACGACCAATCCTGTGGTCCGCGCCCGCGTCAACCACGTCTCCGCCATAGAAGCCCAGGCAGCACCGGAGATAGTCATGGGTAAGTTTACAGTAAATTCAGCACCTGCAGTGGTTTTATTTGACACTGGAGCTATGCATTCATTCATTTCAACAAGTTTTGTGGAAACTTATAACCTGAATAAATGCAAATTAGCAAGATTGGTACTTATAGCCACCCCAGGCAAACAGACCCAAGCCCGCTCATATAGTTCGAGGGTATGGGTAGATATCCAAGGCACCATATTCTGGGTCGACCCCATTCTAATAGAATGCAGAGGTTTGGACCTGATTTTGGGAATGGATTGGCTCAACAAACACCAAGGAGTGATAAGATGTGCCCGAAGGCAAGTAACCGTGACTAGTGAAGAAGGGACTGTCGTTACATTTCAGATGCCAAGTCAGAAGCCCGATAGACCCTGTCTACACCAAATTACCTTGGAAGAAATACCGATGGTCTGCGAGTACCCGGATGTCTTTCTAGAGGATTTACCAGGGATGCCACCCAAGAGGGACATTGAGTTCAGGATCGATCTAGTGCTCGGAACCACTCCCATCTACAAGCGACCCTATCGGATGGCCGCCAACGAGCTAGTAGAAATGAAGCAGCAGCTTGAAGACCTTGAGAAGAAGGGATATATCAGACCCAGCACATCCCCGTGGGGAGCCCCCGTCATCTTCGTCGAAAAGAAGGAAGACTGTGGCGCCCCGATTTACCGAAATCGGAATATTATTGAATTTCATAAGAAAAACAATAATACAAGAGGTTCATCATGCGACAAGCATACATACGACATTATTCATGGTGCACAGACGATATTTAGTACATCATAGTTGAAATAAAAATAGTAATAAAAGTAAATAGCATGATGAACGCCTTCTTCAGGATCTTTGCTTGACTGGGTCGCTACTCCAGACCATCTTCATAGTAGGCATCCTCTGTGGGGTCCAACGGGTATGAGTACAAAAAGTACTCAACAAGCCACCGCAAATGCAAGTAATAATGCAGGATAATAAACAAGGAAGGGTAATGGCTAACATTGCAGAAAAGTGCAGTTTCAGTTATTGCATTTAGTGTAATCCCATTTTAATCATGCGGAAAAGTAAACATGAGCATCAACAACATCATCTAACTCGAGGAGTACGTTTTACCTCCTCGCACAACAGTCCTTACATGTCAAATCATCATGCACATACATATTCAAAGTAATCTAACTGTGGGATGTCACGCAACCCGCCCTTGACCGTGGGCTCGACTTTTCGAAAAGATTTAAGTCTCTGATCAAAGATGTACTACTGTACCCACAAGGCACGCACTCATCCCAAATGAGATGACCCATACCACGGGAACTCGTGCCAAAACCTCGGCATGAAATGCTCCAAGCGATAACCACCCGCTCTAGGTTTCACCGGCGCGCCGGGCCGCATCCCGGCTAACGTCGCACCCCCTTTTGTGCCACGTCGGTACAAGCCACCCGCAGGTGCTGCTTGACCCATCTCCAAATGGTGGCCTCAGTTTGGAACACTCCATACCTTAGTTAGGACTTACCCATTAGACTTGTGGTTAGTACGGAAGTGTATTGCAATGGATCCCGCAGACCGGTCCTTATAGTGCCCCGGGTGCTACCGACCAATGCCCTAGCTTGCACCCGGAACCCGCCATGCATTCACTCACAACCACAACTCCAACACCGATAGAATTCCAAAGATGAGAATAACGGGGATCATATAGTAGAACCAATCGCTACGACTCATTTTTAATCCTATAGCAATCGTGTCAATACATTGGACACTAGCTAATAACACTAATCATATGGTGACAAGGAGTTTAGGCTAGAGAGCATGGCTTGGGTTGCACATCAAGGTCGGGGGATCCTAGTAAATATATTGTAAGGGTTTCATTTGACTAATGCATGTATATCCTACGTGTTTTAGCGATAGTTTAGTAAAACATAGGTTCAATATGCTAAAAAGAGTGGTTTGGTGACTTGCCTTGTTCAGCGAAGGGTGAGGGAGGAACTTCCGGGAAATATTCCGGCTCCTCGACGGCGTCGTAGTCTTTTCAATATAAACAAAGTAGAATACGACATTCAATCAAACAATATAACATCACACAATAAGCACATAGGTTTAAATTGGTTTGATTGAATTAAAACCAAGTTGTTAAGTTTCTGAAATTTATTTTATAAATAATTTTAGAAGGAATTATAATGAAAGGTTGTCCTTTATAAAAAGGGTTTTAAATGTGAGTAGTCTCATTTTAAGTTTCCTAATAAATTTTAAAATGAAAAGTTCATGTCCACATTAGTGGTTTTTAGTATATGAACAGAAAGGAATAAATATAAACTTTACTGAAGTTTAAATATTTGAATTTATATTTTTACCCCAAGGGCATTTGAATACCTATTTAAATAAACATGAAAAGTCCAAAGTAAACCTACTGTTCTTATTGTATGAACATGTAGAGAATAATTTTACAAATTTTCTGAAATTGGAATGGTAATTTTTGAAGTTAAAATGCGCCAGATATGAATTTTACAAGTTTAAAACAGTTTTTGGAATTTATTTTAAATTTAAATCCCCTCGGGTCCACGGTGAGCCAGGCCCACGGTGAACCCGCGCACTGTGCGCGTGGTCTGGCCCAATCTGGACCGTTGGATCCAGATCCAACGCGCAAGGGAGAGGCGGGATGGTTAAGTGATAACGGACGGCCACGATTAAAATGCGCGAAAGGGTACCACGTGGACGCACGAGATCGAGTGCGGGTTTTAAATTGAAATGAACGCGCGAGATTAAAACATACCGCTTTGACCAGATCCGACGGTGCGGATTAGATCACGCACGTGGTGCAACTAGCGCCGCCCGATCGCGATCGCGCGGTCGGGATTGAATCCGACACGGCACGGGTACTCGACCCGTGCCGGTCATCTTCTCCGACGACGGCGAGCGGGCCAGGGGCCACGGCGAGCGACGGCGGCCCTAGCTAAGCCTAGAAATGGAAATAGGACGCTACGGCGGTCACGACGGTACCTTAGGCGAGGTGAGGGGTCGACGGAGCGCGGTCGGCGGCGAGGGTAGACGATGGAGAGGTTCGGGTTCCTCGTCGGCGATGGTGTTCCGGCAGGGTTCGACGTCAGTGGAGGGGTGGCCGAGGTCGGGGTCGTCCTTGCGGTCACGATGGTGGCGATGGCGAGGATGGGAAGGGGCTCCGGTGACGGTGAGCGGTGGCTGGAGGTGTGGGCGGTGGCGGAGAGTAAAAAGAGTACTCCGGGCGCTCTGTTCGTTCTCGCGGCGAGTGGGCGTGGGGGATCAAGTGCGGATGGACAGGGGGCTTAAATAGGCGTGCCGGCGAGGGTTAATGGGCGTCACATGCAAGGAAAGTCGAGGAGGGGTTTACTCGCCGGCGAGGGCTTGGCCATGCATGTAAATGCGATCCGGAGGCTTAAACATGTGCCATAACGCGCTTAAATGGCCGGCGGGCCATGGGGGATTTAATGTCGGCGTCGGATTAATGGGAGGGGGAGCCGGTGAGCAGATCCGAGGCGAGGTCCTCGGCCGGTGGAGTTAGGGGGGGTTGGCGCGAGGTGGACGATGGGTCTGACAGGTGGGGGCCACTGGCCAGCGGGCGTGAGCGCGTGAGCGAGAGGGCTGACGGGTGGGGCCGTGGTGTCGGGCGCGCGTGCGAGGGGAGGTGATCGGCGCCGACAGGTGGGGTCGGGCTGTCAGCCTAAGGTGGGCGAGGGTGACGGGCTGGGCTGGCCGGGAGAGAGAGAAGGGAGGAGAGAGGCCCAATACTATTTCAAAACATTTCTGAATAAAAATAATTCCAGGAAATAGATTAAAATCTTAGGGCTACTTCCAAGGTTGGTAAAAATTTATAAAAATTCTCAAAAATGTATTCTCGTCTTAGGATCATACATAAAAAGTTTTAGCTCCTGGTTTGGCCATTTACTCTATGCTGTAGTTCAAAATGGTAAAGAAGGGTATTAAAGGTATTTTCAAAATAATAAAATCCAGGAAATTGAATTAAATAATATTTTTATTCCTTTGAAAATTTGGGGTGTTACAAACCTATCCCCCTTACAAAGAATCTCGTCCTCGAGATTGGAGCGTTACTCGAATAACTCGGGGTATTGGGCTTTCAGTTCGTCTTCCTTTTCCCATGTAGCTTCTTCGGCGGGGTGGTTGTCCCACTGAACCTTACAGAAACGAACTACACGACTCCTAGTTACCCTTTCTTTGGTCTCCAAGATCTTGATGGGTTTCTCTATGTAGGTCAAGTCTTCTTGGACGTTGAGCTGTTGAAGATCGGCTTGTTCAGCGGGCACACAAAGGCACTTCTTCAGCTGAGAGACATGGAACACATCATAAACCCCTGCCAAAGATGGAGGCAGTTCAAGTTGATATGCCACTTCTCCCTGCCGTCGGAGGATCTGAAAAGGTTCGACGTAGCGGGGTGCTAGCTTGCCTTTCATGTTGAACCTTTGAGTGCCACGGAGGGGAGTGACTCGGAGATAGACATAATCGCCCTCCTCAAAGGTTAGGTCTCTTCGACATTTATCGGCGTAGCTCTTCTGTCGGGACTGGGCTCTCTTTAACCGGTCCCTTATGATCTTGACCTTCTCTTCAGCTTCTCTTAATATATCTGTCCCAAACAGTTGTGATTCTCTGGTTTGATCCCAGAGCAACGGCGTTCTGCACTTACGTCCGTAGAGTGCTTCGAACGGGGACATTTGTAGGCTGGCTTGATAGATGTTGTTGTAGGAGAACTCTGCATACGGCAAGTTCTTGTCCCACATTCCGCCAAAGTCTAGAGCGCAAGCTCTAAGCATATCCTCCAATATCTGGTTGACCCTTTCGGTCTGACCGTCGGTCTGTGGATGATAGGCGGTGCTAAAGTTCAGCCGGATGCCGAGTTCCTCTTGAAGGTTTTTTCCAAAACTTGGAGGTAAACTTGCTCCCACGGTCAGATACAATCTTTTTAGGAACTCCATGAATGCATATTATCCGGGTCATATACAACTCGACCAACTTGGCGACGGTGTAAGTCATCTTGACCGGGATGAAGTGAGCCACCTTGGTGAGTCGGTCGACGATCACCCAGATATAATCATGACCAGCTTGGGTCCGGGGCAGTCCCGTGATGAAGTCCATTCCTATCTCTTCCCACATCCATTCAGGGACTTTAAGGGGTTGAAGAAGTCTGGCAGGTCTTTGATGCTCTGCCTTGACTCGCCGGCATGTGTCGCACTTGGCCACATACTCAGCTATTTCTCTCTTCATGCTGACCCACCAATATTTTTCCTTCAGATCTTGATACATCTTGGTACTCCCAGGATGTATGGAGTATAGAGTATCGTGGGCTTCTTGAAGGATGAGGGTCTTCAACTCTGGTTGGTCGGGTACGCATATCCTGTTTCCGATCCAGATGGTAACATGCTCGTCCTCGGAAAATCCGGGGGCTTTACCCTTCCGCATGTTCTGCTGGATCTCCAAGATGTCCGGGTCTTCCTTCTGCTTTTCTCGGATCTGGTCTGTCAAGACAGGCCGAGACTCCAAGGCAGCGAGGTATGCTTGGGTGGTGATCCCTAAATTCAGCCTTTCCATCTCCTTGTAAAGTAAAGGAGCCTGGTCCTGAATCATGATGGCGTTGCAATACCCTTTTTGACTAAGGGTGTCTGCCACCACATTGGCCTTGCCTAGATGATAATGGATGCCCAAGTCATAATCCTTGATCAGTTCCAACCATCTCCTTTGCTTGAGGTTCAGGTCCGGTTGGGTGAATATGTACTTGAGGCTCTTGTGGTCGGTGAAGACCTCACACCGATTTCCCACAAGGTAGTGTCTCCATATCTTCAAGGCATGAACCACGACTGCTAACTCCAGGTCGTGGGTTGGGTAATTCAGCTCATGCGATCTTAGCTGTCGGGAGGCGTAGGATATCACCTTCCCATCTTGCATCAAGACACATCCCAAACCTTGGCGAGAGGCATCGCAGTAGACGTGGAAGTCCTTCTAGATGTCCGGCATGGTCAGGATTGGGGCTGACACGAGCTTCTTCTTGAGGGTCTGGAAGCTTTCCTCACAATCAGGGGTCCATTCAAACTTCACTTCTTTCTACAGAAGTCTGGTCATAGGCTTGGCGATCTTTGAAAAATTATTGATGAACCGGCGGTAGTATCCGGCTAATCCGAGAAAGCTCCGTATCTCGGTCATGGTCGTGGGTTGCAGCCAGTTGGTTACTGCTTCCACGGTGGTTGGGTCCACTGCTATCCCTCCGGCAGATATGACATGACCGAGGAACTTTACCTCAGACGACCAAAATTCGCACTTGCTGTATTTGGCGTACAATTGTTGTTCCCTTAGCTTTCCGAGGGTCAGACGGAGGTGAGTTTCGTGCTCTTCCTTGGTCTTAGAGTAGACGAGGATATCGTTGATGAACACCACGATGCACTTATCCAAGAACTCCATGAAAACGTTGTTCATCATGTTCATGAAAAAAGGCCGGGGCATTCGTGAGTCCGAATGACATCATAGTATACTCGTAGAGTCCATAGCGGGAGGTGAAGGCAGTCTTGGGTATGTCCTCTTCTCTAATCCTCAATTCGTGATAACCTGACCTAAGGTCAATCTTGGAAAACACCAAGGATCCTTTCAGTTGATCGAACAGGTCGTCGATCCGAGGCAATGGGTACTTGTTCTTGATGGTGACGTCGTTCAAGGCTCTATAGTCCACGCACATCCTCTTGGTCTTGTCCTTTTTCATGGCAAAGATGACCGATGCACCCCAGGGTGAGGTACTCGGTCGGATGTACCCTTTCTGCTCTAGGTCTTCGATGTTGCTCTTGACCTCGGCTAGTTCATTGGCGGCCATCCGGTATGGGTGCTTGGAGATTGGAGTGGTCCCGGGGACAAGTTCGATCCTGAATTCGATGTCCCGCTTGGGAGGCATTCCTGGTAGGTCCTCTGGGAAGACGTCCATGAACTCTTTGACTATGGGCACTTCTTCAAGGGCTAGCGAATGAAGGGACGCTTCGAGTGGTTTGCGACCGGTCATCCGAAAGGTGACGGCTTCGCCTTCAGGGTTGGTCACTGTGACGGACCTGTTGGCACAATTGATCACTCCCGTATGCTTCATCAACCAATCCATCCCTAGGATGAGGTCGAGTCCAGTGCACTATAAGAGGACTGGCTCGGTCCGGAATATTACTCCTTGGATCTCTATCTTAACCTTAGGACTGTATAAGCGGGCTAAGGTCTTATTGCCTGGAGTGGCAATCATCATGGGGACGGATAGAGGGAGCACGTCCAAGTTGTGGGTTTTTCGCAAAATCCTCCGAGATAAAAGAATGTGTTACTCCAGAGTCAAACAAAATCATAGCCGGTACGGAATTCACGGTAAACGTACCGAGCACGACTTTGTGAGCCTCCTGAGCTTCCTCTGCGTTGATGTGGTTGACGCGGGCACGAACCGCCTGGTTGGGTGCCGCGCCTTGTGGCTGCTTGGGGTGGGGACACTGGTGCGAATAGTGCCCTTCCTTGCGGCAGTTGAAGCAGACGACCGGCCTCCCTTGGCGATCCTTCAAGATCGGGGCCTTGGCGGCTGGCGTCGGCTAAGCGGCCAGAGCTGGTGGAGCGGGGCGGGGATGCCCAGCGTTGGATCCACCGGCTGTGTGAGGTGGCCTGTAGGCGGGCCGAGTAAGGTAGGCGGGCGTTGGTGGCGGAGGAACGCTGCGGGGCCTCTGAGAATTCGCCTGTTGATTCTTGAAGGAGATCATCTTCCTCTTCTTGAGGTCCAACCTGTTTTGCTCAGTCTCTTGGATGAGCGCTTTATTGACTAGCTGTTGGAAGTCGGCGTAGTCGGTGGCGATGAGCTGGATGGACAGCTCATCCTTAAGTCCCCGAAGGAACTTGGCCTGGTGGAGGGCGTCGGTCCACACCTCTTCCGGTGCATAGCGGGCGAGGCGGTTGAACTCATGGAGGTACTCCATGACGGTCCGACTTCCCTGGTGCAAGTCGCGGAACTCCTGCTGTTTCACCGCGATGACACCGGCGGGGACGTGGGCGGCGCGAAAGGCAATGGTGAACTCCGCCCATGTCACCACGTGGTCCTCAAGCTGGGACTCACGGTAGTTGTCCCACCACTCAGCGGCGGGACCCTGGAGCTGGTGAGTGGCGAAGTCCACTCGCTCCCGGTCGGTGCAGGGGAGGAGATCAAGTTTCTTCCCAATGGTGCGGAGCCAATCTCCGGCCTCCATGGGGTTGGTGGTGCTCGAGAAGATAGGGGGACGCACACGCAGGAACTCCGAGAGTTGAGGAGCGGGTGCGGGTGCTGGTGCGCGAGGGGCAGGCTCCACATTCTGCAAATGGTCCAACTGAGCTTGTTGGTGCTGCATTTGAGTGAGGAGGGCAGTGATCAGCTGGTTCTAATTCGCCATCATCTCCGCTAAAGTAGGGTGGTTGGCGGATGGCGACCCAGACTGACGTGGGCCCGTTGCACCCCAGTTGGGTACAACCCCCTCATGTGCGTCATGGCTTCCTCCTTCTCCGTTGTTGGAGCCGGTGTTCTGGTGGTCGGCCATCTTCTGAATATACCATGATATAAAGTAAAAGGATGATGACGATACAATTAAAGAAAATAGCTCATAAAGCTCATGCATATAAACCAGGTGGTAAAATTGTTCATTACACTCAAGCTCTTATTCTATCTACAACACAACTCGTTGTAGATAGCACCACATACAAAAATTATTTTATTAAAATAGCGGCATCTAGCGCCTACTCGCCACCGGAGGTGGTCTCCGTGCTCTCGGAACCACGGGTACGCGGCTCTTGAGGGATGGTGGGCTCGAGAAAGTTCTCGATAATGGGGTCGGAGATGAGGCCGGGGCGTGGTGCAGGGGCGCTGGTAGTGGACGGTCCGGCGGTGGAGGGGTGTGGCGGGATCCGCTTGGGGCGAGGGACGGGCTCACGGATGGGCTTCCTCTTCCTCAGGAGGAGGGGAACCATCTCCGCGATGTCCTTCTATAGCTGCATAATCTTCCACTTCAGCTCACCATTCTGCTGGATCAAGTTCTTCGTCTCCTCACGAAGAAACTCAACCGCCTCATGGTGCTCGTCAGCGTCGAGCACCGCCTCAGTATGGAGATCATCCATAGCCTGAAGAAGACGCGACTGCCAGGCCATGACCGGATCACGTACGGAGGGAACTCCGAGGTAGATGCTACGGTAGGCATCGGGAGTGCACTTCGGCACAAGCCGGAAGGACGAGTTCTGAAGACGATCATCGTAGATCATCCTTAGCTCCATAAGAGCCTGTAGGGCGACTCGTTGGCACGCGACGTCGAAAGTCGGGCCTCCAAGCGCGGTGGTGTAGGATGGCAGATGCTCTCCGGAGCCGTGGACGGTGAGGGAGACGTCGCAGGGTCCGGCAAACTCATCCAAGTACACTCCTTGAAATTCGGGCTCGAAGAGGAACCCGAGGAATGTGAGCATCATGCGGAGCTCCCTGACGAAGCCCTCAAAGTGGCGGCAGTAACTGTGCACTTGGTAGATAGGTATCTACAAAACAGCAAGTTGAAGAAAAGTGAGGGGAGGAACAAAGTTTATAAAGTAGATTTTCGAGCAATAATTTTCTGCGGCTAATGGCTAGGCGGGTCTGTTTGGCTTCCTATAGTCAAGTCGGCTCTGATACCATCTTGTGGCGCCCTGATTTACCGAAATCAGAACATTATTGAATTTCATAATAAAAACAATAATACAAGAGGTTCATCATGCGACAAGCGTACATACGACATTATTCATGGTGCACAGACCATATTTAATACATCATAGTTGAAATAAAAATAGTAATAAAAGTAAATAGCATGACGAACGCCTTCTTCAGGATCTTTGCTTGACTGGGTCGCTACTCCAGACCATCTTCATAGTAGGCATCCTCTGTGGGGTCCAACAGGTATGAGTACAAAAAGTACTCAACAAGCCACCACAAATGCAAGTAATAATGCAGGATAATAAACAAGGAAGGGTAATGGCTAACAGTGCGGAAAAGTACATTTTCAGTTATTGCATTTAGTGTAGTCAAATTTAATCATGCGGAAAAGTAAACATGAGCATCAACAACATCATCTAACTCGAGGAGTACGTTTTACCTCCTCGCACAACAGTCCTTACATGTCAAACCATCATGCACATACATATTCAAAGTAATCTAACTGTGGGATGTCACGCAACCCGCCCTTGACCGTGGGCTCGGCTTTTCGAAAAGATTTAAGACACTGATCAGAGATGTACTATTGTACCCACAAGGCACGCACTCATCCCAAACGAGATGACCCATACCACGGGAACTCGTGCCAAAACCTCGGCATGAAATGCTCCAAGCGATAACCACCCGCTCTAGGTTTCGCCGATGCGCCGGGCCGCATCCCGGCTAACGTCGCACCCCCTTTTGCGCCACATCGGTACAAGCCACCCGCGGGTGCTGCTTGACCCATCTCCAAATGGTGGCCTCGGTTTGGAACACTCCATACCTTAGTTAGGACTTACCCATTAGACTTGTGGTTAGTACGGAAGTGTATTGCAACGGATCCCGCAGACCGGTCCTTATAGTGCCCCGGGTGCTATCGACCAATGCCCTAGCTTGCACCCGGAACCCACCATGCATTCACTCACAACCACAACTCCAACACCGACAGAATTCCAAAGATGAGAATAACGGGGATCATATAGTAGAACCAATCCCTACGACTCATTTTTAATCCTATAGCAATCGTGTCAATACATTGGACACTAGCTAATAACACTAATCATATGGTGACAAGGAGTTTAGGCTAGAGAGCATGGCTTGGGTTGCACATCAAGGTCGGGGGATCCTAGTAAATATATTGTAAGGGTTTCATTTGACTAATGCATGTATATCCTATGTGTTTTAGCGATAGTTTAGTAAAACATAGGTTCAATATGCTAAAAAGAGTAGTTTGGTGACTTGCCTTGTTCAGCGAAGGGTGAGGGAGGAACTTCCGGGAAATATTTCGTCTCCTCGACGGCGTCGTAGTCTTTTCAATATAAACAAAGTAGAATATGACATTCAATCAAACAATATAACATCACACAATAAGCACATAGGTTTAAATTGGTTTGATTGAATGAAAACCAAGTTGTTAAGTTTCTGAAATTTATTTTATAAATAATTTTAGAAGGAATTATAATGAAAGGTTGTCCTTTATAAAAAGGGTTTTAAATGTGAGTAGTCTCATTTTAAGTTTCCTAATAAATTTTAAAATGAAAAGTTCATGTCCACATTAGTGGTTTTTAGTATATGAACAGAAAGGAATAAATATAAACTTTACTGAAGTTTAAATATTTGAATTTATATTTTTACCCCAAGGGCATTTGAATACCTATTTAAATAAACATGAAAAGTCCAAAGTAAACCTACTGTTCTTATTGTATGAACATGTAGAGAATAATTTTACAAATTTTCTGAAATTGGAATGGTAATTTTTGAAGTTAAAATGCGCCAGATATGAATTTTACAAGTTTAAAACAGTTTCTGGAATTTATTTTAAATTTAAATCTTCTCGGGTCCACGGTGAGCCAAGCCCACGGTGAACCCGCGCACTGTGCGCGTGGTCCGGCCCAATCTGAACCGTTGGATCCAGATCCAACGCGCAAGGGCGAGGCGGGATGGTTAAGTGATAACGGACGGCAATGATTAAAACGCGCGAAAGGGTACCACGTGGACGCACGAGATCGAGTGCGGGTTTTAAATGGAAATGAACGCGCGAGATTAAAACATACCGCTTTGACCAGATCTGACGGTGCGGATTAGATCGCGCACGTGGTGCAACTAGTGCCGCCCGATCGCGATCGTGCGGTCGGGATTGAATCTGACACGGCACGGGTACTCGACCCGTGCCGGTCATCTTCTCCGATGACGGCGAGCGGGCCAGGGGCCATGGCGAGTGACGGCGGCCCTAGCTAAGCCTAGAAATGGAAATAGGACGCTACGGCGGTCACGATGGTACCTTAGGTGATGCGAGGGGTCGACGGAGCACGGTCGGCAGCGAGGGTAGACGATGGAGAGGTTCGGGTTCCTCGTCGGCGATGGTGTTCCGGCAGGGTTCGACGTCAGTGGAGGGGTGGCCGAGGTCGGGGTCGTCCTTGCAGTCACGATGGTGGCGATGGCGAGGATGGGAAGGGGCTCCGATGATGGTGAGCGGTGGCTGGAGGTGTGGGCAGTGGCGGAGAGTAAAAAGAGTACTCCAGGCGCTCTGTTCGTTCTCGCGGCGAGTGGGCGTGGGGGATCAAGTGCGGATGGCCAGGGGGCTTAAGTAGGCGTGCCGGCGAGGGTTAACGGGCGTCGCATGCAAGGAAAGCCGAGGAGGGGTTTACTCGCCAGCGAGGGCTCGGCCATGCACGTAAATGTGATCCGGAGGCTTAAACGCGTGCCATAACGCGCTTAAATGGCCGGTGGGCCATGGGCGATTTAATGCCGGCGTCGGATTAATGGGAGGGGGAGCCGACAAGCGGATCCGAGGCGAGGTCCTCGGCCAGCGGAGTTAGGGGGGTTGGCGTGAGGTGGACGATGGGTCTGATAGGTGGGGGCCACTGGCCAGCGGGCGTGAGCACGCGAGCGAGAGGGATGACGGGTGGGGCCGTGATGTCGGGCGCGCGTGCGAGGGGAGGCGATCGGCGCCGACAGGTGGGGTCGGGCTGTCAGCCTAAGGTGGGCGAGGGTGATGGGCTGGGTCGGCCGAGAGAGAGAGAAGGGAGGAGAGAGGCCCAATACTGTTTCAAAACATTTCTGAATAAAAATAATTCCAGGAAATAGATTAAAATCTTAGGGCTACTTCCAAGGTTGGTAAAAATTTATAAAAATTCTCAAAAATGTATTCTGGTCTTAGGATCATACATAAAAGTTTTAGCTCCTGGTTTGGCCATTTACTCTATGCTGTAGTTCAAAATGGTAAAGAAGGGTATTAAAGGTATTTTCAAAATAATAAAATCCAGGAAATTGAATTAAATAATATTTTTATTCCTTTGAAAATTTGGGGTGTTACAAAGACAAAGTTAAGCGCATGTGCGTGGATTATCGAGCCTTGAATGAGGTGACCATCAAGAACAAGTACCCTCTACCCAGGATCAACGATCTATTTGATCAACTGAAAGGAGCCACGGTGTTCTCCAAGATCGACCTCCGGTCCGGCTATCATCAGCTGAGGATTCGAGAGGAAGACATACCTAAGACGGCATTCACCTCTCGTTATGGACTTTATGAGTGCACCGTCATGTCTTTTGGATTGACCAACGCCCCTGCCTTCTTCATGAATATGATGAATAAGGTGTTCATGGAATATTTGGACAAGTTCATCGTGATATTTATAGATGATATCCTCATCTATTCCAAGAACAAAGAAGAGCACGAGACCCACATCCGGTTGACCCTAGGAAAACTCAGGGAGCATCAGCTTTACGCCAAGTACAGCAAGTGCAAGTTTTGGATGGCGGAAGTAAAATTCCTAGGGCACATTATCTCAGCACAAGGTATCGCGGTAGACCCTGCCACTGTGGGAGCAGTTATAGATTGGCTGCCACCCACCAATGTATTAGAGATACGAAGTTTTCTGGGCTTAGCAGGTTACTACCGACGGTTTATTGAGAATTTCTCCAAGATAGCCAAGCCTATGACCAAGTTGTTACAGAAGGGAGAGAAGTTTGAATTGACTCCCGAATGCAAGGAAAGTTTTCGGACCCTCAAGTCACGGTTAGTGTCAGCACCCATACTGACCTTACCGGATATAAGGAAGGACTTCCATGTCTATTGCGACGCATCCCGTCAGGGTTTGGGTTGTGTTCTTATGCAAGACGGAAAGGTTGTCTCTAACGCCTCTCGGCAATTGAGACCGCATGAGCTGAACTACCCCACCCACGACCTAGAATTGGCTGCTGTAGTGCACGCTCTGAAAATATGGAGGCACTACTTAGTTGGGAACCGGTGCGAAGTTTTCACGGACCATAAGAGTCTAAAGTACATCTTCACACAGCCAGATCTCAACCTTAGGCAAAGGCGATGGCTAGAATTGATAAAGGACTACGACCTAGGCATTCATTACCATCCCGGCAAAGCAAACATGGTGGCTAATGCATTGAGTCGTAAAGGATATTGTACCGCCATCATGGTTCAAGATCACGCGCCTTTGTTGTATAAGGAGATGGAGAGATTAAACCTCGGGATAACCACGGGAGCCTATCTAGCCACCCTTGAGACCAGACTAGTCCTGTTCGAGTAGATCCATGAAGCTCAGCAGAAAGACCCGGATATAGCAACGATCAAAAAGAACATGAGGCAGGGCAAGGCCCCAGGATTTTCAGAAGATGAGAATGGCATCGTATGGTTTGGAACCAGGATCTGTGTGCCCAATAAACTGGAGATAAATACCCTTATTCTAAGAGAAGCCCATGACACTCTGTACTCCATTCACCCCGGGAGTACAAAAAGGTACCAGGACCTGAAGGAATGATATTGGTGGGTCAGTATGAAGAAAGAGATTGCTCAGTTCGTAGCAGAATGTGACACCTGTCGACGAGTGAAGGTAGAGCATCAAAGACCAGCAGGGTTCTTACAACCCCTTAAAGTGCCTGAATGGAAATGGGAAGAGATCAGTATGGACTTCATCACTGGACTCCCAAAGACCCAAGTCGGTTATGACTCTATATGGGTAATCATCGATCGGCTAACGAAGGTAGCTCACTTCATAGCCGTCAAGACGACCTATAGTGGCCCGAAACTAGCAGAGTTGTACATGGCCCGCATAGTATGCCTTCATGGGCTACCTAAGAAGATAGTCTCCGATAGAGGGAGTCAGTTCACATCTCGGTTCTGGAAAAACCTTCAAGAGGAAATGGGGACGAGACTGAACTTCAGCACAGCATACCACCCCTAGACGGATGGACAGACTGAGAGGGTGAATCAGATATTGGAGGATATGCTCTTGGCATGTGCCCTGGACTTTGGAGGAACTTGGGACAAGAGTTTGCCATACGCCGAGTTCTTGTACAATAATAGTTATCAGGCCAGCCTTCAGATGCCCCCATTTGAAGCCTTATATGGACGCAAGTGCAGAATGCCTTTACTTTGGGATCAGATCGGTGAGTCCCAAGTTTTTGGAACAGACATTCTCAGGGAAGCTGAGGAGAAAGTGCGGATCATAAGAGACAGAAAGACAGCCCAATCCCAATAGAAGAGCTATGCGGACAATCGCTGTCAGGACCTAGCCTTTGAGGAAGGAGATCATGTCTACCTTCGGGTGACACCTGTGGCGCCCCAATTTAACAAATCAGAACATTATTGAATTTCATAGAGAAAAACAATAATACAAGAGGTTCATCATGCGACAATCGTACATACATCAAGTATTCATGGTACGCAGACCATATTATTACATCAGAGTTAAATAAAAACAATAATAAAAGTAAACAGCATGACGAACACATTCTTCAAGATTTTTCCACTTGACTGGGTCGCTACTCCAGACCATCCTCGTAGTAGGCATCCTCTGAAGTGTGTCCAACGAGTATGAGTACAAAAAGTACTCAACAAGCCACCGCGAATGCAAGTAATAATGCAAGATAATAACAAAGGAAGGATAATGGCTAAAAGTGCGGAAAAGTACATTTTCAGTCATTGCATTTAGTGTAGTCAAATTTAATCATGCGGAATAGTAAACATGAACATCAATAATACCATCTAACTCGAGGAGTACGTTTTCCCTCCTCGCACAACAGTCCTTACATGTCAAACCATCATGCACATACATATCACAAGTAAACTAATTGTGGGATGTCACGCAACCCGCCCTTGACCGTGGGCTCGGCTTTTCGAAAAGATTTAAGACTCTGATCAAAGATGTACTACTGTACCCACAAGGCACGCACTCATCCCAAACACCAAAGTGTAACGAGATGACCCATACCACGGGAACTCATGCCAAAACCTCGGCATGAAATGCTTCAAGCGATAACCACCCGCTCTAGGTTTCGCCGGTGCGCCGGGCCGCATCCCGGCTAACGTCGCACCCCCTTTTGCGCCACGTCGGTAAAGCCACCCGCAGGTGCAGCTTGACCCATCTCCAAATGGTGGCCTCGGTTTGGAACACTCCATACCTTAGTTAGGACTTACCCATTAGACTTGTGGTTAGTACGGAAGTGTATTGCAACGGATCCCATAGACCGGTCCTTATAGTGCCCCGGGTGCTACCGACCAATGCCCTAGCTTGCACCCGGAACCCACCATGCATACACTCACAACCATAACTCTATCACCAACAGAATTCCAAAGATAAGGATGACGGGGATCATATAGTAGAACCAAGTTGCTATGACTCATTTTTAATCCTATAGCAATCGTGTCGATACATTGGACACTAGCTAATAGTACTTAATCATATGGTGACAAGGAGTTTAGGCTAGATAGCATGGCTTGGGTTGCACATCAAGGTCGGGGGATCCTAATAAATATATTGTAAGGGTTTCATTTGACTAATGCATGTATATCCTATGTGTTGTAGCGATAGTTTAATAAAACATGGGTTCAATATGCTCAAAAGTGTTATTTGGTGACTTGCCATGTTCAGCGAATGGGGAGGAAGGAACTTCCGGGTAATATTTCGGTTCCTCGGCAGCGGCGTAGTCTTCCCAATATAAATAAAATAAAATAAATACAACATTCAATTAAACAATATAAAACCACACAACAAGCACATAGGTTTTGATTGGTTCTATTTAAAGAAAACCAAGTTGTTAAGTTTCTGAAATTTATCTTATAAATAATTTAAAATGAACTATAATGAAATATTGTCCTTTATAAAAGGGGTTTTAATTGTGAATAAACTTATTCCAAGTTATCTCATTAATTTAAAATAATAGATTTAGAGAAAGTGTTGGGGTCCCAATAAATTAACAGGAATTGAATAAATATAAATTTTGCTGAAACTTAAATAATTTAATTTTGTAATTTACTCTAAGGGTATTTGAATACTTTATTAAATAAGGATGAAATATTCTAAGAAAGTATACTGTTTTTATTGTATGAACATGTAGAGAATAATATTACAAATTTTCTGGAATTGAAATGGTAATTTTTGAAGTTAAAATGCGCAATATATGAATTTTGGAAGTTTAAAAGCATTTCTGGAATTTAAATTAAATCTCAAAACAGTCTCGGGTCCACGGTGAGCTAGGCTCACGGTGAACCCGCGCACTGTGCACATGGTCCGGCCCAATCTAGACTGTTGGATCCAGATCCAACGCGCGGGGGCGAGGCGGGGCGATAAGTTGCGATCAACGGCCCACAGCGCTCGATACCGCTTTGACCAGATGGACGCGTGAGATCAAATGGCGTAAAGGCCCTAATCTATGCCATCGGATCGGGATCGTGCGGCCAGTATTGAATCCGGCATGGCACGTGTCGGGAGGGGTAAGGTACTCGTCTTCCCCGACTCCGGCGACGCGACGGCGAGCGATTCTGGTGACGGCGAGGGCTATCCGGCCTAACTAGGGCTAAAAATGTAAAGAGGGAACTAAGGGGAACACGAGGGTACCGTTGCGGTGGTCTGAGGTCGATGGGGCGTGGTCGGCGATGAGAGGAGGCGGCGAAGTCGTTCGGGTCCTTGACGGCGACGGTGATCCGGCGAGGTTCGTCGACGGCGGAGGGATGGCCGACGTCGAGGAGGCTCTGGCGGTCACGGAGATGCGGTCATCTAGGGCGGAGGAGGTCACCGGCGACGGTGAGGGGCGACCAGAGTAGGAGCGGTGGTGAGGTGCTAAAAACCGAATGGTGGGCGCTCTGTTCGTTCTCGCAGCGAATTGCCGTGGGGGTCGAACGTGATGGAGGCCAGGGGGTTAAATAGGGGCGTCGGGGAAGCTCGCATGCAAGGAAAGTCGATGGAGGGCTTTAACTCGCCGGGGAGGGCTCGGCCATGCATGCGCAGCGCGATCCTGGGGCGTAATCGCGAGGTTTAACGACGGGAAACGGTCGGCCGAGTGTGGGGGACCGTTTAATGGCGTCGAATTAAAGGGGGAGGGGCCAGCGAGGCGGATCCGAGGCGGGGGTCGTCGGCCGGCGCAATTTGGGGATGGTGGCGGGAGGTAGACGACGGGTCCGACAGGTGGGCCAAGGCGGTCAGCGGGCGCGAGTGCATGAGTGTGGTGGCTAACGGGTGGGGTCGGGCATCAGCCGAGAGACGGATCAGTTGACGCCGATAGGTGGGGCTGGGGTGTCGGGTACGCGCGCGAAGAGAGAGGGAGCCACTGACTGGTGGGGTCCATTGGTCAGTACGGGGCACGCGGGGGTAACGGGCTGGGTCGGCCGGGAGAGAGAGAAAGGAAGGGAGGAGGGCCTGTTACTGTTTAAAGGCTTTCCTGAATAAAAATAATTACAGAAAATAAATTAAAATATTTGGGCTACTTCCAATGTTGATAAAAATTTGTAAAAATTCTCAAAAATATATCCTGGCCTTAGGATCATATACAAAATTTTCTAGCCCCTGGTTTGGTCATTACATCTAGGTTTTAGTTCAAAAGATTAGGGATGGCATTAAAGGTATTTTCCAAAATAAATAATTTCAGGAAATAGATTAAATAATGTTTTTATTCCTTTGAAAATTTGGGGTGTTACAAACCTATCCCCTTACAAAGAATCTCATCCTCAAGATTGGAACGCTACTCGAATAGCTCAGGGTATTGGGCTTTCAACTCGTCTTCTTTTTCCCATGTGGCTTCTTCAACGGGGTGGTTGTCCCACCAAACCTTGCAGAAGCGAACCACACGACTCCTGGTTACTCTTTCCTTAGTCTCCAGGATTTTGACGGGTTTCTCGATGTCGGTAAAATCCTCTTGGACGTTGAGTTGTTGGAGGTCGGCTTGCTCGGCGGGTACACGAAGACACTTCTTCAGCTGGGAGACGTGGAACACATCATGAATTCCCGCCAAGGATGGAGGTAGTTCTAGTTGATATGCCACTTCTCCTTGCCGTCGGAGGACCCGAAAAGGTCCGACGTAGCGGGGTGCTAGCTTGCCTTTCATGTTGAACCTTTGAGTGCCACGGAGGGGAGTGACTCGGAGATAGACATAATCGCCCTCCTCAAAGGTTAGGTCTCTTCGTTGGTTATCTGCGTAGCTCTTTTGTCGGGACTAGGCTATCTTCAATCTGTCCATGATGATCTTGACCTTCTCTTCGTCCTCTCTCAATATATCTGTCCCAAACAGTTGCGACTCTCCGGTCTGATCCCAGAGCAACGGTGTTCTGCACTTACGCCCGTAAAGTGCTTCGAACGGGGACATTTGTAGGCTGGCTTGATAGCTGTTGTTGTAGGAGAACTCCGCGTAGGGCAAGTTCTTGTCCCACATTCTGCCAAAGTCTAGAGCGCAAGCTCTAAGCATATCTTCTAGTATCTGGTTGACCCTTATGGTTTGACCGTCGGTCTGTGGATGATAGGCGGTGCTAAAGTTCAGCCGGGTGCCGAGTTCCTCTTGAAGGTTCTTCCAAAACTTAGAGGTGAACTGACTCCCACGGTCAGATATGATCTTCTTCGGAACTCCGTGCAGGCACATGATCTGGGTCATATACAACTCGGCCAACTTGGCGATGATGTAAGTTGTCTTGACGGGGATGAAGTGGGCCACCTTGGTGAGTCGGTCGACGATCACCCAGATAGAATCATGACCGGCTTGGGTCCTAGGTAGTCCCGTGATGAAGTCCATTCCTATCTCTTCCCACTTCCATTCAGGGACCTTGAGAGGTTGTAATAGTCCAGCAGGTCTTTGATGCTCTGCCTTGACTCGCCGACATGTGTCGCACTTGGCCACATACTCAGTTATTTCCCTCTTCATGCTGACCCACCAATATTTTTGCTTCAGGTCTTGATACATCTTTGTACTCCCGGGATGAATGGAGTATAGAGTATCGTGGGCTTCTTGAAGGATGAGGGTCTTCAACTCAGGTTTGTCGGGCACACATATCCGGTTCCCGAACCAGATGGTATCGTGCTCGTCCTCGAAAAATTCGGGGGCTTTACCCTTCTGCATGTTCTGCTGGATCTCCAAGATGTCTGGGTCTTCCTTCTGCTTTCCTCGGACCTGGTCTATTAAGACAGGCCTAGACTCCAAGGCAGCGAGGTATGCTCGGGTGGTGATCCCTAAATTTAGTCTTTCCATCTCCTTGTATAGCAAAGGGGCTTGGTCCTGTATCATGATGGCATTGTAGTACCCTTTTCGACTAAGGGTGTCTGCCACCACATTTGCCTTGCCTGGATGATAATAGATGCCCAAGTCATAATCTTTGATAAGTTCCAACCATCTCCTTTGCCTGAGGTTCAGGTCCGGTTGGGTGAATATGTACTTGAGGCTCTTGTGGTTGGTGAAGACCTCACACCGATTTCCCACAAGGTAATGTCTCCATATCTTCAAGGCATGAACCACGGCTGCTAATTCCAGGTCGTGGGTCGGGTAGTTCAGCTCATGTGGTCTCAGCTGTCGGGAGGCGTAAGATATAACCTTCCCCTCTTGCAACAAGACACATCCCAACCCCTGACGAGAGGCATCACAGTAGACGTGGAAGTCTTTCCGGATGTCTGGCAGAGTCAGAATAGGGGCTGACACGAGCTTCTTCTGAGGGTTTGGAAGCTTTCCTCACAATCTGGGGTCCATTCAAATTTTACCTCCTTCTGCAATAGTCTGGTCATAGGCTTTGCGATCTTTGAAAAATTTTCGATGAACCAGCGGTAGTATCCGGCCAATCCGAGGAAACTACGGATCTCAGTCACGTTCGTGAGCTGCAACCAGTTGGTCACTGCTTCCACGGTGGTTGGGTCCACATCTATTCCTCCTGCAGATATGACATGACCGAGGAACTTCACCTCTGACGACCAAAACTCGCACTTGCTGTATTTGGCGTACAGTTGATGTTCCCTTAGCTTTCTGAGGGTCAGACGGAGGTGGGTTTCATGATCTTCCTTAGTCTTGGAGTACACAAGGATATCGTCGATGAATATCACGATGAACTTATCCAAGAACTCCATGAAAACATTGTTCATCATGTTCATGAAGAAGGCCGGGGCATTCGTGAGTCCGAACGACATCACAGTATACTCGTAGAGTCCATAGCGGGAGGTGAAGGCAGTCTTGGGTATGTCCTCTTCTCTAATCCTCAATTGGTGATAACCTGACCTGAGGTCAATCTTGGAAAACACCGAGGATCCTTTCAGTTGATCGAATAGGTCGTCGATCCGAGGCAATGGGTACTTGCTCTTGATGGTTACGTCGTTCAAGGCTCTATAGTCCACGCACATCCTATTGGTCTTGTCCTTCTTCATGGCAAAGATGATCGGTGCACCCCAAGGTGAGGTACTCGGTCGGATGTACCCTTTCTGCTCCAGGTCTTCTATGTTACTCTTGACTTCGGCTAGCTCATTGGCGGCCATCCGGTATGGGCGCTTGGAGATTGGAGTGGTCCCGGGGACAAGTTCAATTCTGAATTCGATGTCCAGCTTGGGAGGCATTCCTGGTAGGTCCTCTGGGAAGATGTCCATTAACTCCTTTACTATGGGCACTTCCTCAAGGGCTAGTGAGTGAAGATACGCTTCAAGTGGTTTGCGGCTAGTCATCCTAAAAGTGACGGCTTCGCCTTCGGGGTTGGTCACTGTTACGGACTTGTTGGCACAGTCGATCACTCCGTTGTGCTTCATCAACCAATCCATCCCTAGGATGAGGTCGAGTCTGGTGCACATTATGAGGACTGGCTCGGCCCAGAACAATACCCCTTGGATCTCTATCTTAACCTTAGGACTGTACAAGTGGGCTAAGGTTTTATTGCCTGGAGTGGCAATCATCATGGGGGTCGGTAGAGGGAGCACTTCCAAGTCGTTGGTTTTCACAAAATCTTCCGAGATGAAAGAGTGTGTTGCTCCAGAGTCAAATAGAATCATAGATGGTACAGAATTTGCGGTAAACGTACCGAGCACGACTTCGGGAGCCTCCTGAGCTTCCTCCGTGCTGATGTGGTTGACACGGGCACGAACCGCCTGGTTGGGTGCCGTGCCTTGGGGCTGCTTGGGGTGAGGACACTGGTGCGAGTAGTGCCCTTCCTTCCGACAGTTGAAGCAGATGACCGACCTCCCTTGGCGATCCTTCAAGATCGGGGCCTTGGCGGCGGGCGGCGGCTGAGCACCCCGGAGCTGGTGGAGCGGGGCGGGGATGCCCGGTGTTGGATCCACCAGCAGCGTGAGGTGTCCTGTAGGTGGGCCGAGGATGGTATGTAGGGGCGGGTGGCGGAGGGACGAAGCGGGGCCTTTGGGAGTTCGCCTGCTGATGCTTGAAGGCGATCATCTTCCTCTTCTTGAGGTCCAACTTGTTTTGCTCAGTCTCTTGGATGAGCACTTTATTCACCAACCGTTGAAAGTCGGCGTAATCGGTGGCGACGAGCTGGATGGACAGCTCATCCTTAAGTCCCCGGAGGAACTTAGCCTGGTGGAGGGCATCGGTCCACACCTCTTTAGGCGCGTAGCGTGCCAGACGGTTGAACTCATGGAGGTACTCCATGACAGTCCGGCTACCCTGCTGCAGGTCGCGGAACTCCTGCTGTTTTACCGTGATAACTCTGGCGGGGACGTGGGCGGTGTGAAAGGCGATGGTAAACTCTGCCCATGTCACCACGTGGTCCTCTGGCTGGGACTCACGGTAGTTGTCCCACCACTCCGCGGCGGGACCCTGGAGTTGGTGAGTGGTGAAGGCCACCCTCTCCCGGTCGGTGCAGGGGAGGAGGTCCAGCTTCTTCCCAATGGTGCGGAGCCAATCTCCGGCCTCCATGGGGTTGGTGGTGCTAGAGAAGATCGGTGGGCGTACGCGCGGGAATTCCGATAGTTGGGGAGCGGGCGCGGGTGCGGGCGCACGAGGGGCGGGTTCCCCATTTTGCAGGCGGTCCAACTGAGCCTGTTGGTGCTGCATCTAAGTGAGGAGGGCGGTTGTAACACCCCAAATTTTTAATACAATAAAAGTATTATTAAATTCAATTTCCTGAAATATATATTTCTGAAAATACTATTAAATACCCCTTTTATACCAATTGAACTACAGCATAGAGTAGATGGCCAAATTAGGAGGTGAAACTTTTTGTATATGATCCTAAGACCAAACTATATTTTTGAGAATTTTTATAGATTTTTTCCAACCTTGGAAGTATCCCTAAGATTTTAATCTATTTCCTGGAATTATTTTTATTCAGAAATGTTTTAAAACAGTAATGGGCTCCCTCCCTTCTTTCTCTCTCTCCCGGCCCAGCCCACTCACTCCCTCGCGTGCCTTCTGACTAGTGGACCCCGCCCGTCAGTGACCTCCTCTCTGCACCCTCGCCCGGCCCCACCTGTCGGCACCGGTTACCTCCCCTCGCGCGCGCACCCGATATCGCGGCCCCACCCGTCAGTCCTCTCATTCGCTCGCCCGCGCTCGCTGGCCTGTGGACCCCACTCGTCAGGCCTGTTGTCAACCTCGCGCCACCGCCCCCAAATCGCACCGGCCAATGACCTCGCCCTCGGATCCGCCTCGCCGGCCCGTCCCCCATTAAATTGCCACCATTACTCGGCCCCCCGCGTCGCGCTGACCGTTTCCCCCCGTTAAACCACGCCATTAAGCCACGGGATTGCCGCTACGCGTGCATGGCCGAGCCCTCACCGGCGAAGTTAATCCTCCCCTCCCCTTTCCTTGTATTCGTCGCCCGTTACCCCTCGCCGACGACCCTATTTAAACCCCTGCCCTCCACCGCGTTCGGTTCACGTGTTCAATTGCACCCAGACCAAACAGAGCGCCCTCCATTCGGTTCTTAGCGCAACACCACCGCCCGACCTCTGGCCACCGCTCGCCGTCGCACCGAACCGCCTCTGTCCACGTAGTCGCCACCATCATGACCGCCGGGACCTCACCAACCTCGGCCACCACTCCGTCGACGACGAACCCCGCCGGATCGCCGTCGCCGCCGAGGACCCGAACGCCTCCATCGCCTCCGCTCGTCGCCGGCCTAACTCCGTCGACATTTTCTCACCGCCGAGGTACCTTCGTGACCCCCTCATTGCCCTCCTTCCATTTTAGGCCCTAGCATCGACCGCCGTCGCCCGCCGTGGCCGCTGGCCCGCTCGCCGTCGTCGGAGAAGACGACGGGCACGGGTCGAGTACCCGTGCCGTGTCGGATTCACGCACGACCGTGCGATCTGGATCCGACGGTGACGATTAATTCCCGCGTGCGATTTAATCTGATCCGTTAGATCTCGGCGAAGGGGTACGTTTTAATCTCGCACGTCCATTAGTTTTAAAACCCCGCATCGCATCTAAGCCGTCCATCGCGTACCGGTTCAAACGTTTTAATCCTGGCCGTCCACATCGACTTACGCGCCCCGCCTCGCCCTCGCACGTCGGATCTGGATCCGATGGTCCAGATCGACCCGGCGCACGCGCACAGTGCGCGGGTTCACCGTGGGCCTGGCTCACCGTGGACCCGAGGGATTTAAAATTTGAAAATAAATTCCAGAAAAGGTTTAAAACTTGTAAAATTCATATCTGGCGCATTTGAACTCTAAAAATTGCCATTCCAATTTCAGAAAATTCATAATATTATTCTCTACATGTTTATACAATAAAAACAGTAGGTTTACATTGGACATTTCATGTTTATTTAAATGAACAATTAAATACCCTTAGGTTAAAAATGTAAATTTAATTATTTAAATTCCAGTAAGGTTTGTATTTATTTATTTCCTGTTGATATGAACAAATCACTAAGCTTTCTATGAAACATTCATTTTAAATTTATTAGAGAACTTAAAAATGAGAATAACCCCTTTTAAAACCCTCTTTCAAAGGACAACACTTTATTTTAATTTTTTAAAATTATTTATAAACTGAATTTCAGAACCCTAACAACTTGATTTATTTTTAATCAAACCAACTTAAACCTATGTGATTATTATGTGATGCTATATTGTTTGGTTGAATGTTGTATTTATTTTACCTTACTTTACTATATCAAAAAGACTACGACGCCGTCGAGGAGCCGGAGTACATCCCCGAAGTTCCTCCCTCTCCCTTTGCTGAACAAGGCAAGTCACCAAACCAATCTTTTGAGCATATTGAACCCATGTTTGATTAAACTATCGCTAAAACACATAGGTTATATATGCATTAGTCAAATGAACCCTTACAATATATTTATTTAGGATCCCCCGACCTTGATGTGCAACCCAAGCCATGCTCTCTAGCCTAAACTCCTTGTCACCATATGATAAATGTTATTAGCTAGTGTCCAATGTATCGACACGATCGATATAGGATAAAAAATGAGTCGTAGTACATGGTTCTACTATATGATCCCCATTGTTTCTTATCTACGGAATTCTGTCGGTGTTGGAGTTGTGGTTGTGAGTGAATGCATGGTGGGTTCCGGGTGCAAGCTAGGGCATTGGTCGGTAGCACCCGGGGCACTATAAGGACCGGTCTGAGGGATCCGTTGCAATACACTTACGTACTAACCATAAGTCTAGTCGGTAAGTCCTAACTAAAGTATGGATTGTTCCAAACCGAGGCCACCATTTGGAGATGGGTCAAGTTGCACCTGCGGGTGACTTGTACCAATGTGGCGCAAAAGGGGGTGCGACGTTAGCCGGGATGCGGCCCGGCGCGCCGGCGAAACCTAGAGCGGGTGGTTATCGCTTGGAACATTTCATGCCGAGGTTTTGGCACGAGTTCCCGTGGTATGGGTCATCTCATTTGGGATGAGTGCGTGCCTTGTGGGTACAGTAGTACATCTCTGATCAGAGTCTTAAATCTTTTCGAAAAGCCGAGCCCACGGTCAAGGGCGGGTTGCGTGACATCCCCCAGTTAGTTTACTTTGGATATGTATGTGCATGATGGATTGACATGTAAGGACTGTTGTGCGAGGAGGTAAAACGTACTCCTCGAGTTAGTTGATGTTATTGATATTCATGTTTACTTTTCCGCATGATTAAAATGGGATTACACTAAATGCAATAACTGAAACTGCACTTTTCTGCAATGTTAGCCATTACCCTTCCTTGTTTATTATCCTGCATTATTACTTGCATTTGCGGTGGCTTGTTGAGTACTTTTTGTACTCATACCCGTTGGACCCCACAGAGGATGCTTACTTTGAAGACGGTCTGGAGTAGCGACCCAGTCGAGAAGAAAGATCGTGAAGGAGATGTTCGTCATGCCGCTTTTTAATCATTTTTATTACTGTTTTTACTAAAACTTTGATGTAATAAATATGGTCTGCGTACCATGAATACTGTCGTATGTACGTTGTCGCATGATGAACCTCTTGTATTATTGTTTTTCTTCTGAAATTCAATAATGGCTCGATTTGATAAATCGGGGCGCTACAAGACGGTATCAGAGCCGACTCGACTGTAGGAAGCCAAACAGACCCACCTAGCCATTAGCCACAAGGAATTATTTCTCGAAAATCTACTTTATAAACTTTGTTCCTCTCCTCACTTTATTCAACTTGCTGTTTTGTAGATGCCAGTCTACCAAGTCCACAGCTACTGCCGCCATTACGAGGGCTTCGTCCGGGAGCTCCGTATGATGCTCACCTTCCTCGGGTTCCTCTTCGAACCCGAATTCCAAGGAGTGTACCCCGACGAGTTCGCCGGGCCTTGCGACGTCTCCCTCACCGTCCACGGCTCCGGAGAACACCTGCCGCCCTACACCACAGCACTTGGAGGCCCGACTTTCGACGTCGCGTGCCAACGAGTCGCTCTCCAGGCCCTCATGGAGCTGAGGATGATCTACGACGATCGTCTTCAGAACTCGTCCTTCCGGCTTGTGCTGAAGCGCACTCCCGGCGCCCACCGTAGCATCTACCTCGGAGTTCACTCCGTGCGTGATCCGGTCATGGCCCGGCAGTCGCGTCTTCTACAGGCCATGGACGATCTACATACCGAGGTGGTGCTCGACGCCGACGAGACCATGAGGCGGTCGAGTTCCTTCGTGAAGAAACGAAGAACTTGATCCAACAGAACGGCGAGCTGCAACGCAAGATCATGCAGCTGCAGAAGGATATTGCGGAGATGGTTCCTCTTCTTCCAAGGAAGAAGAAGCCCATCCGCGAGTGTAGGACCGAAAGTAGCGACCAGAGGGGGGGTGAATGGGCGCTTAAAAAATTCTTGCGAATCAATGGCCTGCTCCCAACACCCAACGCACCTCAACAGACTAACAGCGAAAAGTAAACAGATCAACAGAGCCTCAAAAGATCTAGCCTAAAAACAACCGGTGTCCTAATCAAAAAGACACCAACACAGTGCTAATAGGCAGATTAACTCATCATTCAAAACATGGATACTTCATACATCATCAAAAGAAACATCCAATAAATAGTACGCAAATCGAGACAAGGTCTATCAGTAGCAAAGTCAGAACGAGTCTCAAGCTTCGAACCGATGTAAACTTCGAAACGAAGTCTGCTAAAAGAATTCCAGAAGATACACACCCAAAATCGAAGCCTAACAGATAACGAAGTCTGACAGTGCGAAGATCACAGAAAAAACGAAGTGTGCTGCTGCTGCGAAGTTTACAGATTAGCGAAGACTGAGACGAAGTCAGTAGCGAACTCAGCTCCAAATGTGTGAATGCATTGATTGCCTAGCAGACTTCGCAGCTGACACCTCCAAAACGAAGTCTGATGACCTTCGGACCGAACCAAGATTCCAGCAAAAACTTACTGCCGAGCTAAGAAAAACAAGTACTTTGAGAGGTCCACCTACGCAAGCTAGGTCTGCAGCTAGAGTTAAAGAAAAATGTTGTAGAGAACACACATCACAGAACCAACTCGAAATTAAATAAACAAATGAGAGCACCTCCACAACAATCTGACACGTTGTACCACTTGGAAAAAAATCCTGCGCAAACAGCTACTCCTGGATGGCTATACTACAAGCACAAACTAGAGTCTAGGCTCTCTACTAGCTGAAAAAGCCTATGCTACTACTTGCAGGAGAAACAACATTTTTAGAGAAGCCAGTGAGTAAAATATTAAAGTCCAGAGCCTAGCCAACAGACTAGTCTGTAGAACTTGCAGATCTTCTGAACTTCCTCGAAACAAGCATATTAGCGATTTAATACAATAAACAACTATCACAGACTCATCCGTGAAATCAAAAAGGTGCTAAACTCAAATAACATCCAGGATCCAGCTATAGAACACAGAAAGTAGGATCTAAGCCATCGCGGATAGAGATCAAAAACAGGCACACAAAACGAAGCAACTGAGATATTAAAACGACGGCGAGGCAAATAATGTCTAAACAGGCATGAATAGAAAAACCTGATTAAACGATTTCTCTGTAGTCGTGCGAGACAGCAGCAGAGGCGGCGTGCGCAGAACAGGAGAATGAGCAGGAACTCAGTATGGGGAAAGTGAACTCAAGTTTTGTCATTAAGTGAGTTAACCCTAACCCTAGGGATTGAGGCCTATTTATAGGCAGCCCAATAAATGGGTAAAATGCAGAAATACCCCTAGGGTTTTTTACAGACGCTGAAATAAATGGAAAAGACCGAAATGCCCTTAGGATTTTTTACATACTCAGTGACAGACTATGGGCCTAAAGGCAAAAACGTAAAAACCTAAATAAAGGTAACTTGTCCTGATGCGGAGCTTTCGTAGCAGCTACGGCTTCGCCTCAGAACGGTCAGATCCGAAATCAACGGTCGTCAGTTTTGCGCCGAAACTGACAAAGCGTCCACCGTCTTTGCACCGGGTACCCGGATTGGGCCGACCCGATTCCGCAGCTCCCTCAGCCCGGCAATCGCTCGCCGCCCGTGTACCTGAGTCAATCCCGGTCAACAGCCCAGTGGATCCTCTACTGCTCCTAGCCCATGTACCCGGATTGGGCCAGCCCGACTTCGCGGCCCCTCTGCCCGACAGTCGCTCGCTGCCCGTGTACCTGAGTCACACGCGGCCCAGACGCAGCAGGTCTTTTCTCTCTTTTAGTCCTCTTTGACTATCGTTGACAATGACTCATCACATTTGGAGCCATGAGGCCCACGCTATTCAGCATGGCTCCTCAGCGAGCCCCTCCCTCGCCCCAAGAGGATCCCGCCATGACCCTCCCCCGCCAGACCCTCCACCAGCGCCCCTACACCACACCCCGGCCTCGTCTCCGACTCCATCATCGAGAATTTTCTCAAACCCACCATCCCTCTGGAGCCGCGTACTCGTGGTTCCGAGAGCACGGAGACCGCCTCCGGTGGCGAGTACCTCCTCAATCTCCCCCTTGATGAGTGCATTGTCAACACTTCTCTTCATCTGCTCTTCAGTACCTGCGAACAACTGTGGAAACACGAAAACAAAACACAAGAAAACAGAGAAGAGGAAAATAAAGTAAAAGTTTAACCCTAATGACCAAAAACCGAACAAAAGCAAGAAACGGTCATTATGGTTAACCAAAAGTAAAAAAAACTCAAAACGAGTGCAGTCTCAGAAACATCAACAAGGATATCAAAAGAGTAAGGATAAACAGGACAAAAACTCCCCCTGAAACAAATCCCAGAGAAAGCCAAAACTCCCCCTTAAACTCTTATACCAAAATTTCTCCCCCTTGTTGACAAGTGAACTCATCAAGCACTCTAAAACGACACTGACTCCCCCTGAAATGCAACTCCCCCTCAAAATATGCAATGAATGCAACGGAGGTGCAGGTGGAGTGAAGAAAGCATGCTTCTCATATATGATTGACTGCAATTACAACATCTAACAAGTATAGCAAAAAGACATACTGTCGAAGTCACATGGCATGATCAGTACAACAGATGATATCCAAAGAAAGTCATTTAGCACGCATTTTTCAGTTTTTGCAAACAAAGGCATCACCACATTTTCCAGTTAACAAGCAAGGTAAAATATGAGATGCAGAAGCTAACTGATATCTACCAAGATAAGCTTTGTCCGAAACAAAATGCTTCAGCAAACTTGTTGTCTTTTTAATTTTCAGGCTTTTTCATTTTCCTTTTTCATTTTTGCCAAGGGTTATTTGCATGTCAAACCTTATGCTAACCGACCAAGTCAAGCCTAGGCCAGAACTGGACCATCAGAAGCTTAAGACATTGGTCTTGGCATACACTACACTGTCCTAGTTCATACCAAAGTGCTATGGTAAGCAGTCCAGAACAATGCAATGCGACAAGGCAAACCCACTTGGATCTTTTCAACTCAAGCATAAAAAGGCATGGAATTTTCATTCATTTTTGATTTTTATCATTTTTATAGCACATTTTCCATGTTAAAGCATAAAGATGTCCAAGTTGCATATCTGCATCTATGTGAGGAACTAGCTACAGGGCATGTAACAGATAGCAAAAGCACTCAGCCTACACATGCTAGTTACCAGAAGCAATGGTGATCATTTTTTAAAAAAATTTAAAGCATAAAAGCCATGCATATGACAGATATCAGACATATCAAGTGAACTGAACCAAAGCATGATCATTGACAAGTAATCAAAAGCATGTACCAGCTAGAATAAGTAAAGCAGTTCAATCATATAACAGAAGCAAGCTTAAAAGTGTGATATGTGAATATGCATGATATGAACACACACAAAACGACTCAAGAAAAGAGTAAAGAAGAAAGAAAACTGACTCAAAATATCTTAAAAAGGATACACAACACCCAAATCCCCTCGTAAACGCTCAAATGTAGACTGATCTAGGGGTTTGGTGAAAATGTCAGCCAACTGATGATGGGTATCAACATGAACAAGGTCAATGACACCTTTCTCATATTGATCCCGCAAAAAGTGAAAGCGCACATCAATGTGTTTGGTTTTTGAATGGAGACATGGGTTTTTCCCTACACTAATTGCACTGGTGCTGTCGCAAAACAGGGGAACTCTGGTAGGAAAGAACAACCCAAAATCTCGTAGAGTGGAAATCATCCAAACCAACTGTGAGCAGCAGCTAGCAGCAGCTACATACTCAGCCTCTGTGGTCGAAAGAGCAACTCCAGATTGTTTTCGGGAAGACCAAGAGACAAGAGAAGAACCAAGAAACTGGCAAGTACCGGAAGTCGACTTGCGATCCAACCGGCACCCACCAAAGTCAGCGTCCGAAAAGCCAGATAAATCAAGAGATGATGATGCTGAATAATAAAGACCAAGATCAGGCGCATAAGTGAGATACCTGAAGATGCGCTTGACAGCCTGTCGATGAGACGCGCGTGGTGAAGACTGGAAGCGCGCGCATAGTCCCACGGCGAACTATATATCTGGCCTCGTTGCCGTCAAGTACAGTAGTGAACCGATCATCCCTCGAAACTCTCTCTCGTTGACCTTGACGTCGCTCTCGTCCTTGTCCAGGCCCCTAGATGTACCCATTGGGGTCATCTGAGGCTTCAGCTCTCCACCAAAGTCGAATTTCTTCAACATGTCCCGAGTGTACTTACCCTGGTGGATGAAGGTGCCGTCCTTGGTCTGCTTGATCTGGAGCCCTAGAAAATACTTGAGCTCACCCATGAGGCTCATCTCAAACTCGTTGTGCATCTGCTCAGAAAACTTGGACACAAGGTCATTAGTAGTACCGCCAAAGATAATATCGTCCACATATATCTGAGCGACTAAAAAAATCTGAAGCATCTCTAAGCAAGAAGAGAGTTTTATCCACAGAACCCATCACAAAGCCCTTCCCCAACAAAAACTGCTTCAACCGGTCATACCAAGCCCTGGGGGCTTGCTTCAACCGTATAAAGCTTTTTGCAACTTAAAGACATGTCGAGGAAACTTGGGGTTCTCAAAACCGGGGGGCTGCCTAACATAAACCTCCTCCTCTATGTACTCGTTCAGAAAAGCACTCTTGACGTCCATTTGAAAAAGCTTAAAACCCTTGGAAGCGGCAAAAGCTAAAAGAATGCGAATGGACTCAAGACGAGCAACAGGAGCGAAGGTTTCTTCAAAATCAATACCTTCCTTCTGGCAGAAACCCTGGGCAACTAGTCGAGCTTTGTTGCGCACCACAACCCCATCTTCACCTTGCTTGTTTTTGAACACCCACTTGGTGCCTATGGGGTTGCATCCGGGTGGCAGCTCAACCAGTGTCCAAACCCGATTGCGAACAAAATTCTCAAGCTCTTCTTGCATGGCATTAATCCAATTAGAATCCGAAAGAGCATGAGAAATGTCTCTGGGCTCAAAAGATGCAACAAAAGCAGATTCAGCAAACACAGCAAGAGAGTCAACAGAAGAGCGCAAAGTTCTTGTAGACACATCACCGATGATGAGCTCTGAGGGGTGATCACGCTGAACTGCTCGGGATCCCTGGTGATCTGAAGTCACCTCACCGGAGTCAGCAGCTGGCACCTCTGGACTCGACTGAGGGGGCTCGATCGAAGTGGAAGAAGTGATCAGAGGTCCGCCCTCGTCCTCAGTCGAAGTCTCAGAAGGTGTGGGCTCTGCAGGAGGTGTAGAAGGCCCACCCTCATCAGCAGCTGGAGTATCCTCATCTTCCTCGAAGATAGACTCTCCGAGCTCACCATCACCAGAAAGCTCAAAAGAAAGAGTTAAAGAAGGCAAGGACTCATCAAAAGAAACCTCGCAAGTCTCGACAAGCTGCTGGGATTCGAGGTTCCAAACACGGAAACCTCGAGAATGCAATGCATAACCAAGAAAAACTCCGTCCTAGCAACGAGACTCAAACTTGTCCAAATGCCCTCCCTTCTTGAGCACAAAACACTTGCAGCCAAACGCTCGCAAGTGGCTCACCTTGGGCTGTCTACCAAACCGCAACTCATATGATGTCTTACCAAGGTAAGCTCTAAGAAAAATGCGGTTGGCCAGATAGCAAGCCGTGTTCATTGCTTCAGCCCAAAAACACCTAGGAGTCCTGTGCTCATCGAGCATCGTCCTGGCCATTTCGACTAGCGTGCGGTTCTTTCGTTCCACAACGCCGTTCTGTGGGGGAGTGTAAGGAGCAGAAAACTGATGGTCAAGACCCTGATTACTACAAAAGCTGACGAACTGAGAGTTCTTGAACTCAGAGCCGTTGTCGGAGCGAATTGCTCGCATACAACCATTGTTCTCATTCTTCAGCTTCAAAATCAGGTCATGAACAAAATGAAAAGTTTCATCCTTAGACTCCAAAAAGAAAACCCACGAGAATCGAGAAAAATCGTCAACAATCACAAGTGCGTACCACTTCCCACCGACTGAGCGTACCCGAGCTGGACCAATAGTGTCCATGTGTAACAGCTCGCCTGGATACGAAGTCATCACCTGAGTCACAGGTGAGTGAGAAGCGGCAACCATTTTCCCGTGACGACAGGGATGGCAAACTAGATCTTTCTCCATTTTAAGCTTGGGCAATCCTCGGATGAGGTCCATAGAGCTTAACCTGACTAGCAGATCAAAACTCAAATGACCTAACCTCCTATGCCACTTCCAGAGCTCAGAAGAAGATCCAGCAATCAAACAGCGAGAAGGGCCAAAAGAACTAGAGAAGTCAATTCGAAAAACTTTACCGAAAGGTAAGATCTGGCAAATCAAAGACCCTCTAGAATCAATCACAGAAGAATTGCCCTTCTTAAAACGCACTTCCAAACCATCCTCAAGAAGTTGCGAAACAAAAATCAAATTAAAGTTCAAGTTTCCAACCAAAGCAACGTTCTTTAAAGAAAAATGGTCTGAAATGCGAATTGAGCCAATGCCACTTACTTTCCCTTGACCACTGTTCCCGAAAGTGATGTACTCTTTGGAGCTCGGGGGAGTGAGACTGGAGAACCATCTGCGATGTCTCGTCATGTGGCGAGAACACCCTGAGTCCATGATCCAAACGTCCTCCAGTCCCCGATCCTGCACAATCAGTGGCTGTAAGTGGGAGCAAATGGTCCGGCACTGGGTTTAGCAAAAGAGCTAAACCAGTGTCGAGCCATCTGCTCAAAAGACGGAAAGCAGAAATCATCAGAAAAGTTTGGACCAAAACGCGGCTCAAAGCGCGGTCCTTGGTTCTTCCTAAAACCTCGGCCACGAGGTCCAGGACCGTAGCCAAAACGGCCTGGAGCTCTGCCGGAACGAACACCACCAACTGGAGTACGGGCAAGAAAGTCGTCTCCTCTACCACCACCTACACGACGCGGCCTGGCCTCCAGCCCCTCCCCGCGTCGAGGAACTCTCAGTCTACCACCCTGCTGGTAGAACTGCTCCTGACCACCATGAGCATGCTCTGCTCTCTCAACCCTCTTCCTCCTGAAGCAAAACTCCGCAAGATGCCCGTCTCTCTGACAATACTCGCAATGGTAAGTGGGCTTCTTGGGATGTGGTTGAGGCTTGGGGTTCTTGAGCTTAGTGGTGTTTGGTGTCGGCTTCTTGGGTTGAGAGGGTCCAGGAAGAGAGTCAAGAGGAGTGTGCAGGTGTTTGGGCTTTGGAACCCAGATAGGTTTCTTGGGTGGAGCTTTGGGTGGTTCATGGATCACTCCATCCTTGGGCTGACAAGCCTGGGAACACTCAGTGGAATGGGTCTTGGGATATCTCTGCTCAGGAGTCATTTTACTCCACTCCACTGCCCGGCTAATGGCACTCTCAAAGTCAGCCTTGGTGTAGGTGTAACCTACCCCAAACCCATCCTGCCTCTTGAACTGCTGGATCATCATGCCGAGCTGTGGCTCTCTAGCACTGATCCAACTCAGGATAGAACGGAGGTAAAAATTCTCATTTTGCGAATCAGCTAGCTCCTCTCTCAAGGAAGCTAGTACCTCCACCTGAGACAAGCAGGTCTCACACTCGTTATCTACCTGGACAGACTTCTCGGCTTTCAGCTTAATTAACTTCATTCTAAGAGACAGACAGTTATCACAGAAAGTGGGTGCAACTGACAGTGTCTCAAGCTCTAGCCTAGTCTGCGCAAGCTCAGCTCTCATTCTATCCAAATCACCCAGATGCTCATCGCCCTTGGCTTTCAGCTCAGCTAAACTAGCAAGATGAGATGGGCAATCAGCACAGGGTACGACGACAGTGGCTTGAGCATCTTTCAGCTCCAGCTGAGCGCTTTCAAGCTCAGTGGCCAAAGCGTCCCTCTCATCAACCCTTTCTGTGTACCTGGACTTCAGAGTCGACAGGTCACACAGAAGCACCTCACACTTTGGGCACTCACTGCTATCACCCAAGCAAGGGGAAGAAGATAGACTCTCAATCCTGCCGTTGGCTACGGCAAGCTCACTCTCTAACTCATCTATCCTCTTCTTGGCCCCTCTAAGAAGTTTTTCCCGATATTTTAACTCCTGACAATTGCTTTCAAGTAAATCAACGATTTCACGTTCATAAGATGATACCTTTTCGTTGTCGTCGTCGTCGGAGTCATCGGAGGAGCTCTTCTCTTTCTTATCCACAAGAGCCATTGAGCAGAAGCTCTTGCGGGATCTTCGGCGTTGATGTGAGCGGATCTTCGGTCTGTCCCCGAAGGCCATGAAGCAAAGGCATGCTGGATCGTCCTTGTCCTTCCCCTTCCTGACGATGATCTCCTCATCGCTTGAGCTCGATGAAGAGGATGAAGACGTGGACCGCTTGGAGTAGCTCTTTTCCATCTCAGCGAAGAAGGCCTTGTCGCGCTTCTTGTTCTCTCGCCGGTAGTCCTTCAGGGCCTTTCTGAAGAATCTGGTCTTTGGCTTGCCCTTGTTGAAGGAGGAGCTGTCGTGCTTGCCGGAGTCGTGGAAGCCACCACCGGTGCCCTTCTTGTGGCCATTGCGCTTGGGGCAGTCGGCGATGAAGTGTCCTGGATCACCACACTCAAAGCATCCGGTCTTTGTGCCGTGTCTTTTGAACATCCTTTTGTCATAAACACGACGCACCCGGTTGTTAAACAGACACAAATCATCATCTCCCAAAGACTCAAGCTGGTCCTCAGTGATAGACATCAAAGAGAACCCAGCACAGCTCACAGAAGAGGGATCAACAGAAGGTGTAGCAAGAGCCAGAGATTTTGATCCAGAGCCAGTGAGATTTGATCTCAACTGGATATCTACCTCGGTGGCCTTCAGCTTCCTAAACAACTCAGAAATGGTCAAGGTATCATAAGATGTACTCTCAACGATAGAGGATACCTTGATCTCCCAGATCTTTGGGTCCAAGGTATGGAGAAACTTGAGCGCCTGCTCATGATCTGAGACTAACTGAGCACCATCAGCCTTGTTGTCCCGAAGCTTGTTTATGATCGATTGAAAACGACCAAACAACGCTTCAACAGATTCACCCGGCTTTTGTGTGAAGTTCTCATATTCACGCCGGTAGGTCTGATAGAGCCGAGCCTTGACCTGGGCTGTTCCCTCATGGTGTGCCTTGAGGGTAGCCCAGATCTCTCTCGCAGTGGAGATATGGCTCACACGCTCAAACTCAGTGGGACCTAAACCAAAAAACAGAATGTTCACAGCTTTACTATTGTTTAGATGCTGGGCAATGATACCAGGAGTACCTTGCTCAGCAACTGGCAATACAACAAACGTAGCGTGAACGCAAATGTCCGAGATGTCCGAGTTTTGGCTCATGAGATAGGCTCGCATGCGAGTCTTCCAATAATTATAGCCATAAGCTTCCAAGGATGGGACCTTGCCAGGAGAAGTCATGATCACTACTGGGGTTTAGAACCGGTTAAGGTATGGAAAAACCCTAACCAAGCTCTGATACCACTTGTAGGACCGAAAGTAGCGACCAGAGGGGGGTGAATGGGCGCCTAAAAAATTCTTGCGAATCAATGGCCTGCTCCCAACACCCAACGCACCTCAACAGACTAACAGCAAAAAGTAAACAGATCAACAGAGCCTCAAAAGATCTAGCCTAAAAACAACCGGTGTCCTAATCAAAAAGACACCAACACAGTGCTAATAGGCAGATTAACTCATCATTCAAAACATGGATACTTCATACATCATCAAAAGAAACATCCAATAAATAGTACGCAAATCGAGACAAGGTCTATCAGTAGCAAAGTCAGAACGAGTCTCAAGCTTCGAACCGATGTAAACTTCGAAACGAAGTCTGCTAAAAGAATTCCGGAAGATACACACCCAAAATCGAAGCCTAACAGATAACGAAGTCTGACAGTGCGAAGATCACAGAAAAAACAAAGTGTGCTGCTGCTGCGAAGTTTACAGATTAGCGAAGACTGAGACGAAGTCAGTAGCGAACTCAGCTCCGAATGTGTGAATGCATTGATTGCCTAGCAGACTTCGCAGCTGACACCTCCAAAACGAAGTCTGATGACCTTCGGACCGAACCAAGATTCCAGCAAAAACTTACTGCCGAGCTAAGAAAAACAAGTACTTTGAGAGGTCCACCTACGCAAGCTAGGTCTGCAGCTAGAGTTAAAGAAAAATGTTGTAGAGAACACACATCACAGAACCAACTCGAAATTAAATAAACAAATGAGAGCACCTCCACAACAATCTGACACGTTGTACCACTTGGAAAAAAATCCTGCGCAAACAGCTACTCCTGGATGGCTATACTACAAGCACAAACTAGAGTCTAGGCTCTCTACTAGCTGAAAAAGCCTATGCTACTACTTGCAGGAGAAACAACATTTTTAGAGAAGCCAGTGAGTAAAATATTAAAGTCCAGAGCCTAGCCAACAGACTAGTCTGTAGAACTTGCAGATCTTCTGAACTTCCTCGAAACAAGCATATTAGCGATTTAATACAAAAAAACAACTATCACAGACTCATCCGTGAAATCAAAAAGGTGCTAAACTCAAATAACATCCAGGATCCAGCTATAGAACACGGAAAGTAGGATCTAAGCCATCGCGGATAGAGATCAAAAACAGGCACACAAAACGAAGCAACTGAGATATTAAAACGACGGCGAGGCAAATAATGTCTAAACAGGCATGAAAGTAGGATCTAAGCCATCCCACTGGAGCCGCGTACTCGTGGTTCCGAGAGCACGGAGACCGCCTCCGGTGGCGAGTAGGCATTAGGAGTCGCTATTTAAATAAAAAGTATGATTTTGTATGTGGTGCTACCCACGACGAGTGTGTTGTGGGTAGAATAAGAACTTGATTGTAATGAATATTTTACCACTGATTTATATATGCTTAAACTATTCTTGTTAATTGTGTTGTCAACTTTTTGCCTTATAACCTTATGAATTCAGAAGATGGTCGACCCTCAGAACACCGGCTCCAACAACGGAGTAGGAGGAAGCCGTGATGCGCCCGAGGGTGTTGTACCCAACTGGGGTGCAACGGGCCTGCGTCAGTCTGGGTCGCCTTCCGCCAACCACCCCACCTTGGCGGAGATGATGGCGAATCAGAACCAACTGATCACCGCCCTCCTCACCCAAATGCAGAACCAACAGGCTCAGTTGGACCGTCTGCAGAACGGGGAAACCGCCCCTCGCGCACCAGCACCCGCGCCCGCTCCGCAACTCTTCGAGTTTCTGCGCGTGCGCCCGCCCATCTTCTCAAGCACCACCAACCCGATGGAGGCCGGAGATTGGCTTCGTACCATCGGAAAGAAGCTCGACCTCCTCCCCTGCACCGACCGAGAGCGAGTGGCCTTCGCCACTCACAACTCCAGGGTCCCGCCGCTGAATGGTGGGACAACTATAGTGAGTCCCAGCCAGAGGACCACGTGGTGACTTGGGCGGAGTTCACCATCACCTTCCGTGCCGCCCACGTCCCCGCCGGTGTCATCGCGGTGAAACAGCAGGAGTTCCGCGACCTGCAGCAAGGCAACAGGACCGTCATGGAGTACCTCCATGAGTTCAATCGCCTCGCCCGCTACGCACCGGAGGAAGTGCGCACCGACGCCCTCCGCCAAGCCAAGTTCCTCCGGGGACTTAAGGATGAGCTGTCCATTCAGCTCGTCGCCACCGACTACGCCGATTTCCAACGGCTAGTCAATAAAGCGCTCATCCAAGAGACTAAGCAAAACAAGCTGGACCTCAAGAAGAGGAAGATGATCGCCTTCAAGCATCAACAGGCGAACTCGCAGAGGCCCCGCTTCGTCCCTCCGCCACCAGCGCCCGCTTACCATCCTCGGCCCGCCTTTAGGCCACCTCACGCCGCCGGTGGATCCAACGCCGGGCATCCTCGCCCCGCTCCACCAGCTCCAGCCGCTCAGCCGACGCCAGCCGCCAAGGCCCCGATCTTGAAGGATCGCCAAGGGAGGCCGGTCGTCTGCTTCAACTACCGCAAGGAGGGGCACTATTCGCACCAGTGTCCTCACCCCAAGCAGACTCAAGGCGCGGCACCCAACCAGGCAGTTCGCGCCCGCATCAACCATATCAGCGCGGAGGAAGCCCAGGAGGCTCCTAAAGTCGTGCTCGGTACGTTTACTGTGAATTCCGTACCGGCCGTAATATTATTTGACTCTGGAGCAACACACTCCTTCGTCTCGGAAGATTTTGTGAAAACAAACGAACTGGACGTGCTCCCTCTACCCATCCCCATGGTGATTGCCACCCCCGGCAATAGGACCTTAGCCCGCTTATACAGCCCTAAGGTTCAAATTGACATCCAAGGAGTACTGTTTCGGGCCGAGCCAGTCCTCATCCAATGCACCGGACTCAACCTTATACTAGGGATGGATTGGTTGATGAAACACAAGGGAGTGATCGACTATGCCAACAAATCTGTCACAGTGACCAACCCTGAAGGCGCAGCAGTCACCTTTCGGATGACCAGTCATAAACCACTCGGAGCATCTCTTCGCTCGATAGCTCTTGAAGAGGTACCTATAGTCAAGGAGTTTGCGGATGTCTTCCCTGAAGACCTACCCGGAATGCCTCCCAAGCGGGACATCGAATTCAGAATCGAACTTGTCCCTGGGACCACTCCAATCTCCAAGCGCCCGTACCGGATGGCCGCTAATGAACTAGTCGAGGTCAAGAGCAACATCGAAGACCTAGAGCAGAACGGGTATATTCGACCGAGTACCTCACCCTGGGGTGCACCGGTTATATTTGCCATGAAGAAGGACAAGACCAAGAGGATGTGCGTGGACTATAGAGCCTTGAACGACGTAACCATCAAGAACAAGTACCCATTGCCTCGGATCGACGACCTGTTCGATCAACTGAAAGGATCCTCGGTGTTTTCCAAGATTGACCTCAGGTCAGGTTATCACCAATTGAGGATTAGGGAAGAAGACATACCCAAGACTGCCTTCACCTCCCGCTATGGACTCTACGAGTACACCGTGATGTCGTTCGGACTCACGAATGCCCCGGCCTTTTTCATGAACATGATGAACAATGTATTCATGGAGTTCTTGGACAAGTTCATCGTGGTATTCATCGACGATATCCTCGTTTACTCCAAGACCAAGGAAGAACACGAGACTCACCTTCGTCTGACCCTCGGAAAGCTAAGGGAGCAGCAACTGTACGCCAAATACAGCAAATGCGAATTTTGGTCGTCTGAGGTGAAGTTCCTCGGCCATGTTTTATCTGCCGGAGGAATAGCAGTGGACCCGACCACCGTTGAAGCGGTAACCAACTGGCTGCAGCCCACGATCGTGACCGAGATCTGGAGTTTTCTCGGATTGGCCGGATACTACCGCCGGTTCATCGAGAATTTTTCCAAGATCGCCAAGCCTATGACCAGACTGTTGCAAAAGGAAGTGAAGTTTGAATGGACCCCCGACTGCGAAGAAAGCTTCCAGACCCTCAAGAAGAAGTTGGTATCAGCTCCTATTCTGACACTGCCAGACATCCGGAAAGACTTCCACGTTTACTGCGATGCCTCTCGTCAAGGGTTGGGATGCGTCTTAATGCAAGAAGGGAAGGTGATATCCTACGCCTCCCGGCAACTGAGACCGCATGAGCTGAACTACCCCACCCATGACCTGGAATTAGCAGCCGTGGTTCATGCCTTGAAGATATGGAGACATTACCTTGTGGGAAATCGGTGTGAGGTCTTCACCGACCACAAGAGCCTCAAGTACATATTCACCCAACCAGATCTGAACCTCAGGCAAAGGAGGTGGTTGGAACTGATTAAGGATTACGACTTGGGCATCCATTATCATCCGGGCAAAGCGAATGTGGTGGCAGACGCCCTTAGTCGAAAAGGGTACTGCAATGCCATCATGGTTCAGGACCAAGCTCCTTTACTTTACAAGGAGATGGAAAGGTTAAACCTAGGGATCACCACTCGAGCGTACCTCACTGCCTTGGAGTCTCGGCCTGTCTTAATAGACCAGATCCAAGAAAAGCAGAAGGAAGACCCGGACATCCTGGAGATCCAGCAGAACATGAGGAAGGGTAAAGCCCTCGGATTTTCCGAGGACGAGCATGGTACCATCTAGTTCGGAAACCGGATCTGCGTACCCGACAAACCTGAATTGAAGACCCTCATCCTTCAAGAAGCCCACGATACTATATACTCCATCCATCCCGGGAGTACAAAGATGTATCAAGACCTGAAGGAAAAATATTGGTGGGTCAGCATGAAGAGGGAGATAGCTGAGTATGTGGCCAAGTGCGACACATGCCGGCGAGTCAAGGCAGAGCATCAGAGGCCTGCCAGACTTCTTCAACCTCTCAAGGTCCCTGAATGGAAGTGGGAAGAGATAGGAATGGACTTCATCACGGGACTGCCCAGGACCCAAGCTGGTCACGATTCTATCTGGGTGATCGTCGACCGACTCACCAAGGTGGCTCACTTCGTTCCGGTCAAGACAACTTACACCGTCGCCAAGTTGGCTGAGTTGTATATGACCCGGATCGTGTGCCTTCACGGAGTTCCTAAGAAGATTGTATCTGACCGCGGGAGTCAGTTTACCTCCAAATTTTGGAAGAACCTTCAAGAGGAACTCGGCACCCGGCTGAACTTTAGCACCGCCTATCATCCACAGACCGACGGTCAAACCGAAAGGGTCAACCAGATATTGGAGGATATGCTTAGAGCTTGTGCTCTAGACTTTGGCGGAATGTGGGACAAAAACTTACCGTATGCAGAGTTCTCCTACAACAACAGCTATCAAGCCAGCCTGCAAATGTCCCCGTTCGAAGCACTCTATGGACGTAAGTGCAGAACGCCGTTGCTCTGGGATCAAACCGGAGAGTCGCAACTGTTTGGGACTGATTTATTAAGAGAAGCTGAAGAGAAGGTTAAGATCATAAGAGACCGATTGAAGGCAGCCCAATCCCGTCAGAAGAGCTATGCCGACAACCGTCGAAGAGACCTAGCCTTTGAGGAGGGTGATTTTGTCTATCTCCGAGTCACTCCCCTCCGTGGCACTCAAAGGTTCAACATGAAAGGTAAACTAGCACCCCGCTACGTCGGACCTTTCCAGATCCTCCGACGACAGGGAGTAGTGGCATATCAACTTGAACTGCCTCCATCCTTGGCAGGAGTTCACGATGTGTTCCATGTCTCTCAGCTGAAGAAGTGCCTCCGTGTACCCACCGAGCAAGCCGACCTTCAGCAGCTCAATGTCCAAGAAGACTTGACCTACATCGAGAAACCTATCAAGATCTTGGAAACCAAGGAAAGGGTAACCAGGAGTCGTGTAGTTCGCTTCTGCAAGGTTCAATGGAACAACCATCCCGCCGAAGAAGCCACTTGGGAAAAGGAAGACGAACTGAAAGCCCAATATCCCGAGTTATTCGAGTAGCGTTCCAATCTCGAGGACAAGATTCTTGTAAGGGGGATAGGTTTGTAACACCCCAAATTTTCAATACAATAAAAGTATTATTAAATTCAATTTCCTGAAATATATATTTCTGAAAATACTATTAAATACCCCTTTTATACCAATTGAACTACAGCATAGAGTAGATGGCCAAATTAGGAGGTGAAACTTTTTGTATATGATCCTAAGACCAAACTATATTTTTGAGAATTTTTATAGATTTTTACCAACCTTGGAAGTATCCCTAAGATTTTAATCTATTTCCTGGAATTATTTTTATTCAGAAATGTTTTAAAACAGTAATGGGCTCCCTCCCTTCTTTCTCTCTCTCCCGGCCCAGCCCACTCACTCCCTCGCGTGCCTTATGACTAGTGGACCCCGCCCGTCAGTGACCTCCTCTCTGCACCCTCGCCCGGCCCCACCTGTCGGCACCGGTTACCTCCCCTCGCGCGCGCACCCGACATCGCGGCCCCACCCGTCAGTCCTCTCCTCCCCTTTCCTTGTATTCGTCGCCCGTTACCCCTCGCCGACGACCCTATTTAAACCCCTGCCCTCCACCGCATTCGGTTCACGCGTTCAATTGCACCCAGACCAAACAGAGCGCCCTCCATTCGGTTCTTAGCGCAACACCGCCGCCCGACCTCCGGCCACCGCTCGCCGTCGCACCGAACCGCCTCCGTCCACGTAGTCGCCACCATCGTGACCGCCGGGACCTCACCAACCTCGGCCACCACTCCGTCGACGACGAATCCCACCGGATCGCCGTCGCCGCCTAGGACCCGAACGCCTCCATCGCCTCCGCTCGTCGCCGGTCTAACTCCGTCGACCTTTTCTCACCGCCGAGGTACCTTCGTGACCCCCTCATTGCCCTCCTTCCATTTTAGGCCCTAGCATCGACCGCCGTCGCCCGCCGTCCCCGCTAGCCCGCTCGCCGTCGTCGGAGAAGACGACCGGCACGGGTCGAGTACCCGTGCCGTGTCGGATTCACGCACGACCGTGCGATCTGGATCCGACGGTGACGATTAATTCCCGCGTGCGATTTAATCTGATCCGTTAGATCTCGGCGAAGGGGTACGTTTTAATCTCGCGCGTCCGTTAGTTTTAAAACCCCGCATCGCATCTAAGCCGTCCATCGCGTACCGGTTCAAACGTTTTAATCATGGCCGTCCACGTCGACTTACGCGCCCCGCCTCGCCCTCGCGCGTCGGATCTGGATCTGACGGTCCAGATCGACCCGGCGCACGCGCACAGTGCGCGGGTTCACCGTGGGCCTAGCTCACCGTGGACCCGAGGGATTTAAAATTTGAAAATAAATTCCAGAAAAAGGTTTAAAACTTGTAAAATTCATATCTGGCGCATTTGAACTCTAAAAATTGCCATTCCAATTTCAGAAAATTCATAATATTATTCTCTACATGTTTATACAATAAAAACAGTAGGTTTACATTGGACATTTCATGTTTATTTAAATGAACATTTAAATACCCTTAGGTTAAAAATGTAAATTTAATCATTTAAATTCCAGTAAGGTTTGTATTTATTTATTTCCTGTGTATATGAACAAATCACTAAGCTTTCTATGAAACTTTCATTTTAAATTTATTAGAGAACTTAAAAATGAGAATAACCCCTTTTAAAACCCTCTTTCAAAGGACAACACTTTATTTTAATTTTTTAAAATTATTTATAAATTGAATTTCAGAACCCTAACAACTTGATTTATTTTTAATCAAACCAACTTAAAACTATGTGATTATTATGTGATGCTATATTGTTTGGTTGAATGTTGTATTTATTTACCTTACTTTACTATATCAAAAAGACTACGACGCCATCGAGGAGCCGGAGTACTTCCCCGAAGTTCCTCCCTCTCCCTTTGCTGAACAAGGCAAGTCACCAAACCAATCTTTTGAGCATATTGAACCCATGTTTGATTAAACTATCGCTAAAACACATAGGTTATATATGCATTAGTCAAATGAACCCTTACAATATATTTATTTAGGATCCCCCGACCTTGATGTGCAACCCAAGCCATGCTCTCTAGCCTAAACTCCTTGTCACCATATGATAAATGTTATTAGCTAGTGTCCAATGTATCGACACGATCGCTATAGGATAAAAAATGGGTCGTAGTACATGGTTCTACTATATGATCCCCATTGTTTCTTATCTATGGAATTCTGTCGGTGTTGGAGTTGTGGTTGTGAGTGAATGCATGGTGGGTTCCGGGTGCAAGCTAGGGCATTGGTCGGTAGCACCCGGGGCACTATAAGGACCGGTCTGAGGGATCCGTTGCAATACACTTACGTACTAACCACAAGTCTAGTGGGTAAGTCCTAACTAAAGTATGGATTGTTCCAAACCGAGGCCACCATTTGGAGATGGGTCAAGTTGCACCTGCGGGTGACTTGTACCAATGTGGCGCAAAAGGGGGTGCGATGTTAGTCGGGATGCGGCCCGGCGCGCCGGTGAAACCTAGAGCGGGTGGTTATCGCTTGGAACATTTCATGCTGAGGTTTTGGCACGAGTTCCCGTGGTATGGGTCATCTCGGTTGGGATGAGTGCGTGCCTTGTGGGTACAGTAGTACATCTCTGATCAGAGTCTTAAATCTTTTCGAAAAGCCGAGCCCACGGTCAAGGGC